>CM055759.1:53656-312465 GCA_029465975.1 Dallia pectoralis
TCCTGACCCAAACCTAACCCCAACCCGATCCCACCCTTTAGTCGATCCTGACCCCTTATCTAAACCTAACCTCAACCTAATCCTGACCCTAAACCTAACACTATTCCTGACCCTAAACCTAACCTCAACCCTATCCTAAACCCAACCTCAACCCAATCCTGACTCTAAACCTAACCTTAACCCAATCCTAACCTTAACCTCAACCCAATCCTGATCTTACCGCAACCCATCCTGACCCTAAACCTAACCTCGACCCATTCCGGACCTAAACCCAACCTTGACCCATTCCTAACCCTAACCTAACCTTGACGCCATCCTTACCCCAACCCAATCCTAACCTTAACCTCTACCCAATCCTGACCCATTCCTGACCCTAAACCTAGAACCTCGACCCCATCCTTACCCTAACCCCAACCCAATCCTAACCTTAACCTCTACCCAATCCTGACCCTAACCTAACCTCGACCCATTCCTGACCCTAAACCTAACCTCTACCGCATCCTTACCCTAACCTAACCTACCCCGTCCTTACCTTAACCTCAACCCAATCCTAACCCTAAACCTAACCTTTACCCAATCCTAACCCTAACCCTAACCTAATCCTGACCCTAAACCTAACCTCAACTTGACCATAAACTGACCCTGAACCACAGGGATAAACCATAATCCCATCTCAACTCTCAACCCAAAATGGAACGCTAAACACAACACTGGGAAAAGACATAAAATATACCATACTTACCTATGGTAGAAAAACTGCATGTTGCCTGAGCATCCTCACAGTGGACGTTCTCAAGGGGTTTGGCCCATAGGCTGAACCATTTAAATGTGAGGGAATTATTCCCTAACCCTAACCCTAACCCTAACCCTAACCCTTTTAGGTCTTCCTTTTTTGTTCCCCCTCTGTTCCTTCCCTTATATTCCCTATTTTGTACTGATATTTTAAGAGTGGAAACCCATTTCGGTGCCCTTTAATCACATTGCTTTTGGTGTGAATTATAGCTAAGTCTGGGGCCAACATGGCTGTCCCTTTGGACAATCACAATAGAAATGTAAACAGGAAGCATCGTCTCAACCCAGTGTTGAGCAGGGATATTAACAGACCTAAAGATCAGGTTGATTTAACACTTACTAAGAAGTATTTTAAATTATTACAAGCTCTTCACCATTCGGAAATTCTGGCCCACTCAATGACCATTGGCTCCTGCCCCCCTGGTATGATGAAACAGGTAGCAAAGCTATCTGCTTTTATCAAACCCTCTTCGCCCACTTTTGAGACACTGGAGAAAGTAAAGCTTAACACTGCCCAGTGGATGGAGAATAACATGGCAATATTGCGGGTGCATTATGACAGGGTTTTAGCCCAGGGTTTGGAAAATTTGCAGGATTTTAATTTGGAGGCTTTTAATAAAGCAGTGAGTTGGGCTAAAACTAGATATAGGCGCAAATTTACAACCTCTTCAGCGGACACACTGAGTGCTATGCTGGTGACCCAGAGGAAGGGGCTACCCACTCAGACCCCTTTAAAGCTGTGCCCAGCAGAATTTCCACCTCTGGCTAAAGCAGCCCAACCCATGGGGCTAATTTCCTATGCTGAGGCTGTAACAAAGCCCAGGATTATTAAACATGCACCACTAACAACACCAACAGGCGTATGTAGCCAGAAAAGACCCCTCATGTCTCCACCGGTAAAGGTAATTCCTTATGTGGAGTTGAGCCCACACACCCCAAAGCAACTTCCCGACAATAACCCGCCAGCCCCACTCCTCCAACATACTGTGGAGGCTATCATTGAAATAGAGCCCTGCCCATTTAGAAACATCTCTTTTGCACTTCGGGGGAGTTCTTCCCCATCTCCTTCTGGGAGTCCTTCCCCAGCTCCGTCTTGTAGGTCTGGGGATGCTCGTGCGGCACAGAAGGAAGAGATGGACTTATTTAGTGAAAATCAACCTATGGAGAGATACAATCCCCTGTACTCGAATGTGGCAGTACCATGTAGTAATTCAATACTTCCTATATCCCCTACAGAACCAGAACAGCAGAGGCTCCAGGCAGGAATGGAGCATTCACCGGTTATGGCAAACGTTAAAACAGGTGGACACAAAGTGATGATGGGATACACTAAAAACGACTCTAATAATCTGAGTTCATCCCAATCTGAGTCCCCTTCTCTAACAACAAACCTGCCTACCGAGTCTGTTGCCATACGCCAAGAGCCTCTGAGACACGCCAATACAAATAGAAAGATTAATGACTGGGCTTTAAATATAGTCAAGCCTATTGTAGTTATGGGTGACTCGAACCTGGCACGTATACCTACGTTCTCGGACGCTCGAGTTCAGGTGGACAGTTTCCCTGGGGCCACATTTTACCACCTTAAGGGAGTTTTAGAAAAACTCTCACCTGATCTGGGGATGGAGAAGGTGATCTTGTCGGCAGGCTTGAACAACTGCCTGTCGAGACAGACACCCAGTACTACCTGGAAGCAACTTCAGCAACTGCTAAAGGTGTGTGAGAACAGGTTCCCCAATGCCACACTTTATATCCCACTCATTAACTTCTCAGATAGGCTAGAAAGGGACCAACAGTCTCTAATCAAGCAACTTAATCAAACCATCTTAGAAAAATGTAATTACTTACCTGAAATCAGCCGACTCAGATTCCGCACACAAGCCCATGATCCAGTCCATTGGACAAGTGAGACAGCTAAAGAAATTTTCCACTTTTGGCTGGACCAATTAAACATGTAGGGGGAGAAAAATGTCAAGATACAGCTCCCCTGTTGAATATTACTAATCTATCTCCATCTTTTAAACTTACAGAGATTGAGAGGGAAGTTTTGGAGAAGGGACTTGCTTTTATTCCCACCCCACAACGGATGGACCGCATGGAGCTTCGTAGGGATTTACATGTCTACCATAAAAGGCTAAAACTACTGGATCATTTTAAGTATGAGACAGATTTTCCCCATGTGCCTTTTACCAACCCATCTACTTGGGAACCCAAATTAGGGTCGGTGTCCAATTCAATACAAACCCTCATACAGAGGGACTTGGACTCCTCAAATTTCAGGCCTAAACCTGTGGGTAAATTAAATCTCAATAGACAACAATTACAAGCCATCAAAGGGTTGGGCAGTAACCGGAATATTGTCATCAAACCGGCGGATAAAGGGTCCCAGATTGTGATACTGGATAGATTCCAGTATCTTCTGGAAGCAAACAAACAGTTGGGGAATGTTAATCACTATATCCCATTGCCACACTCTATCCAGCCAGAGACAAGGGACATGACCCATGACATTATTATAGAGTTGTATGGTACTAATTTCATTACAGACAAACAAATGTCTTATTTGTTGGGGCCAGATGTCCCGAGACACAGGCAATTCTACCTTCTCCCAAAGATCCATAAGCCTCCAGAAAAGTGGACTGTTCCCTATCAGGTTCCATGCGGCCGTCCCATTGTGAGTGACTGCGGCTCAGAGTCGTATCGGGTTGCAGAGTACATAGATTTCTACATAAATCCTCTGTCTCAGAAACATACCAGCTATATTCAAGACACATATGACTTTGTGAATAAATTAAAGGGTGTACAAATGCCGGGAAATGCCTTTCTTTTTTCAATTGACATAAACTCACTGTATACCAACATAGATGCGGCTCTGGGCCTACAGGCAGTCACTCAGGCTTTTAGCAAGTTCCCGGATTCCAAGCGCCCAGATAAGGCAATTCTGGAACTTCTAGAGTTGAGCCTGACCAGGAATGACTTTCAATTCAATGATAAATTCTACCTCCAGATCCATGGAACGGCCATGGGTAAAAAATTTGCCCCAGCCTATGCCAATCTGTACATGTCCTCTTGGGAGGAAACAGCATTTAGGAAATGTAAACATTTACCATTGCTGTATTACAGGTATTTGGATGACATCTTTGGGGTTTGGGGCCATTCCATTGTAGAGTTTATGGAATTCCTGGGGGGTCTTAATGGCCACCATTTAGCTATTAAGGTCACGCATAATATACAAACAGAGAAACTAGAGTTCCTGGACACACAGGTATTTTTTGTCCCAGGGTTGGGTGGAACCAAATCATTGGCAACCTGTGTCTTCTTTAAAGAAACTGACAGGCATGCCCTCCTACACAAAGCCAGCTTTCACCCAAGACACACATATAGGGGCCTTATAAAGTCTCAACTGATACGTTTCCATAGGATCTGCACGTTCCCGGAGGATGTGGAGAGGGCCACTAAAACACTGTTTGGAGCCCTAGGCCCTCGGGGCTACTCCAAACGCTTTTTGAGGGAAATTAGAGCAGAGGTCAAACGGATCTTCCAGAGCAAAGGAGAGTATAGGAAGGACACAGACAATCGTAAGATTATACCCTTTGTCTCTACGTACTCCCAGAACTTGGCGGGTCTCAGTTCAAGACTTAGGTCTAGTTTTCAGCAGGCTCAGCAAGCAAATAGTGCATTAGAGAATTTTAGGGTAATATCGGCATTTAGAAGGAATACAAATCTGAAGGCTATGCTGGTACACTCTTGTTTTACCCAAAAGACAAGAACATTAAAATACAATAAGTATTTACAGACACCAAAGTATATCAAAAATACTTTTTCGGGTTTGGGGGCTCCAATTTGGCACAGTATAGGGTTGGACGCTGTGAATGTGGTTTATGGGATCCGGTGCAATCTGTGTCCTAAAATATATGTAGGGGAGACCAAGAATACCCTAAGTGACAGATTAAAACAGCATTTGTATCACATAGGTAAAATGGACAAAACCACAGCTCTATATACCCATTTCCAGTTGCACACTATTGAGAACGTTAGCATTTTTGGCTTGGAATATAACAAAACCTGGTCCAAATTGCAACGTCAGAGAGCAGAAAGGCGATGGATTAAGGGATTGGGTACCATCGATCCAATGGGCCTTAATGAGAAATTTTAATCCCATGACACATTTTAAACTTTTAATGGTAGAATGTGAAAATTGCTGTTGGGATCCCCACCAGGATATTGGATAGAGAAATTCACTGACTATGGGACTGTTTCAATTAAATGTGTTTTAACTTTTTTTAAAAGCACTCATTGTATGTATCTCCACTTGTGTTGTTATGTCATAGGTATTTTACATTTGTTGACATGTCCCTGTCGTCAATCATTTCGGCCCATCTTGGTGGGGACAGGGCATGGGAAATCTGGTTATGGGGCCAAAGGTTGTGGGTTCAAGGCCTGGTCTTACTAAATGGCATCCTGAAAATTCTTTATCTTTGGAGAGTGGTAAATAATTATGGATAAAACAATTAATGACTAAATAAGTCTCTACTTACCTGCAGGTTGGGCGCCATCTGGTGCTGACATCTGGGTATTAAACCTATATTATCTATATGATAATAGAAACCTGAGGGTTAGAAACACAATGTCAATCGCATGAAATAATTTCTTAATATATGTATGTTTGTCTTTTTATGTACTTGAATTTTTTTTACATATTTATAACATGTGTGAATATTGTTATATCCTTATATTCTATTTTACTTGTTTTAAATGCACTTATACTGTTCTTAAAATAGTTTTCCCTATGGCATGCAGGGATCCATAGTTCTTATGTGTGTTTTTCTATATTGTATTTTTACAATTCTTATAGCACTTCAACCATTTTATGAATCTTAAATATTTATTTTAAGCACTTTTATTATCTATTTATTGATTTAGACATTGTGATTTCTCTTCCCAACGGAAGGAGTAAGTGAAAAGACAATATATTTTATTATCTTGTGTTGCCATGGATCCCCCCTCCCTGCCAATATAGTGAACCATAAGCCCTAACCTTAACACCAATCCTCTATCCTAAACCTAACCACTCAACACCACACCCAACCCTAACCATCAAGCCTAACCCCAATCATTTATCCTAACCTTAACCACTCAACACCACACCTAACCTTAACCATTAACCCTAACCCGAATCGTTAAATATTGCCCTAAACCTAACTCTTAACCCTAATCCCAATCCTCTATCCTAAACCTAACCACTCAACACAACACCTAACCCTAACCATCAAGCCTAACCCCAATCATTTATCCTAACCTTAACCACTCAACACCATACCTAACCCTAACCACCCAACACCATACCTAACCCTTAATTATTTTTTTCCCGTAACCCAAACATTTAACCCTAATCCCCAATCCCAATACATTATTTCCCCCCCAAGACCTCCCTCCCAGAGTTCCCATTTGTTTGTTCCATGTTCCTTAGTTCTGTTGTTATGTCCACTGTCTTTATTAATTGTTTCTTTTCTAGTCCCAAAACCCCCCCTTTTTTTTGGAATACATTGGGCCATATGGATAGCCCCTGTGCCCGTGCACATTTGCCCTCATAGAGGGCAAAATATTGTCCCTAACCCTAACCCTAACCCCTAACCCTAACATCCCTTCTCATTTCCCAAACTCCTTGCTCATCCCTTCTCCTTTCCCAGACTCCTTGCTCATCCCTTCTCTTTTCCCAGACTCCTTGCTCATCCCTTCTCTTTTCCCAGACTCCTTGCTCATCCCTTCTCTTTTCCCAAACTCCTTGCTCATCCCTTCTCTTTTCCCAAACTCCTTGCTCATCCCTTCTCTTTTCCCAAACTCCTTGCTCATCCCTTCTCTTTTCCCAAACTCCTTGCTCATCCCTTCTCCTTTCACAAACTCCTTGCTCATCCCTTCTCTTTTCCCAAACTCCTTGCTCATCCCTTCTCCTTTCACAAACTCCTTGCTCATCCCTTCTCTTTTCCCAAACTCCTTGCTCATCCCTTCTCCTTTCCCAAACTCCTTGCTCATCCCTTCTCCTTTCCCAAACTCCTTGGTCATCCCTTGTCTTTTCCCAAACTCCTTGCTCATCCCTTCTCTTTTCCCAAACTCCTTGCTCATCCCTTCTCTTTTCCCAAACTCCTTGCTCATCCCTTCTCTTTTCCCAAACTCCTTGCTCATCCCTTCTCTTTTCCCAGACTCCTTGCTCATCCCTTCTCCTTTCCCAAACTCCTTGCTCATCCCTTCTCTTTTCCCAAACTCCTTGCTCATCCCTTCTCTTTTCCCAGACTCCTTGCTCATCCCTTCTCTTTTCCCAGACTCCTTGCTCATCCCTTCTCTTTTCCCAAACTCCTTGCTCATCCCATCTCCTTTCCCAAACTCCTTGCTCATCCCTTCTCCTTTCCCAAACTCCTTGCTCATCCCTTCTCTTTTCCCAAACTCCTTGCTCATCCCTTCTCCTTTCCCAAACTCCTTGCTCATCCCTTCTCTTTTCCCAAACTCCTTGCTCATCCCTTCTCTTTTCCCAAACTCCTTGCTCATCCCTTCTCTTTTCCCAAACTCCTTGCTCATCCCTTCTCCTTTCACAAACTCCTTGCTCATCCCTTCTCTTTTCCCAAACTCCTTGCTCATCCCTTCTCCTTTCCCAAACTCCTTGCTCATCCGTTCTCCTTTTTCAAACTCCTTGCTCATCCCTTCTCTTTTCCCAGACTCCTTGCTCATCAGTTCTCTTTTCCCAGACTCCTTGCTCATCCTTTCTCTTTTCCCAGACTCCTTGCTCATCCCTTCTCTTTTCCCAGACTCCTTGCTCATCCCTTCTCCTTTCCCAGACTCCTTGCTCATCCCTTCTCCTTTCCCAGACTCCTTGCTCATCCCTTCTCTTTTCCCAAACTCCTTGCTAATCCCATCTCCTTTCCCAGACTCCTTGCTCATCCCTTCTCTTTTCCGAGACTCCTTGCTCATCCCTTCTCTTTTCCCAGACTCCTTGCTCATCCCTTCTCCTTTCCCAGACTCCTTGCTCATCCCTTCTCCTTTCCCAGACTCCTTGCTCATCCCTCAGACTCCTTTCTCCTTTCTCCCAGACTCCTTGCTCATCCCTTGTCTTTTCCCAGACTCCTTGCTCATCCCTTCTCCTTTCCCAGACTCCTTGCTCATCCCTTCTCCTTTCCCAGACTCCTTGCTCATCCCTTCTCCTTTCCCAAACTCCTTGCTCATCCCTTCTCTTTTCCCAGACTCCTTGCTAATCCCTTCTCTTTTCCCCAGACTCCTTGCTCATCCCTTCTCTTTTCCCAGACTCCTTGCTCATCCCTTCTCTTTTCCCAGACTCCTTGCTCATCCCTTCTCTTTTCCCAGACTCCTTGCTCATCCCTTCTCTTTTCCCAGACTCCTTGCTCATCCCTTCTCTTTTCCCAGACTCCTTGCTCATCCCTTCTCCTTTCCCAAACTCCTTGCTCATCCCTTCTCCTTTCACAAACTCCTTGCTCATCCCTTCTCTTTTCCCAGACTCCTTGCTCATCCCTTCTCTTTTCCCAGACTCCTTGCTCATCCCTTCTCTTTTCCCAGACTCCTTGCTCATCCCTTCTCTTTTCCCAGACTCCTTGCTCATCCCTTCTCTTTTCCCAGACTCCTTGCTCATCCCTTCTCTTTTCCCGACTCCTTGCTCATCCCTTCTCTTTTCCCGGACTCCTTGCTCATCCCTTCTCTTTTCCCGGACTCCTTGCTCATCCCTTCTCTTTTCCCGGACTCCTTGCTCATCCCTTCTCTTTTCCCGGACTCCTTGCTCATCCCTTCTCTTTTCCCGGACTCCTTGCTCATCCCTTCTCTTTTCCCGGACTCCTTGCTCATCCCTTCTCTTTTCCCAAACTTCTTGCTCATCCCTTCTCTTTTCCCAAACTCCTTGCTCATCCCTTCTCTTTTCCCAGACTCCTTGCTCATCCCTTCTCTTTTCCCAGACTCCTTGCTCATCCCTTCTCTTTTCCCAGACTCCTTGCTCATCCCTTCTCTTTTCCCAGACTCCTTGCTCATCCCATCTCCTTTCCCAGACTCCTTGCTCATCCCTTATCCTTTCCCAGACTCCTTGCTCATCCCTTCTCTTTTCCCAGACTCCTTGCTCATCCCTTTTCTTTTCCCAGACTCCTTGCTCATCCCTTCTCTTTTCCCAGACTCCTTGCTCATCCCTTCTCTTTTCCCAGACTCCTTGCTCATCCCTTCTCTTTTCCCAGACTCCTTGCTCATCCCTTCTCTTTTCCCAGACTCCTTGCTCATCCCTTCTCTTTTCCCAGACTCCTTGCTCATCCCTTCTCTTTTCCCAGACTCCTTGCTCATCCCTTCTCTTTTCCCAGACTCCTTGCTCATCCCTTCTCTTTTCCCAGACTCCTTGCTCATCCCTTCTCTTTTCCCAGACTCCTTGCTCATCCCTTCTCTTTTCCCAGACTCCTTGCTCATCCCTTCTCTTTTCCCAAACTCCTTGCTCATCCCTTCTCTTTTCCCAGACTCCTTGCTCATCCCTTCTCTTTTCCCAGACTCCTTGCTCATCCCTTCTCTTTTCCCAGACTCCTTGCTCATCCCTTCTCTTTTCCCAGACTCCTTGCTCATCCCTTCTCTTTTCCCAGACTCCTTGCTCATCCCTTCTCTTTTCCCAGACTCCTTGCTCATCCCTTCTCTTTTCCCAGACTCCTTGCTCATCCCTTCTCTTTTCCCAGACTCCTTGCTCATCCCTTCTCTTTTCCCAGACTCCTTGCTCATCCCTTCTCTTTTCCCAGACTCCTTGCTCATCCCTTCTCTTTTCCCAGACTCCTTGCTCATCCCTTCTCTTTTCCCAGACTCCTTGCTCATGCCTCCACCATTTCCTTCTTGTTATTCATGCCTTCCTCCTTATATTCACCTTCACCCCTCCCTTCTCTGATGTAAATGTTAAAGGCTGGAAGCTCTAATGTCCTCATTTATTCTCCTCCCAGTGGATCGATGAGTCTGGAAAGGGCTCAGGGTCAGGGCTAATGTGATTTATGGCCTCCATTTCGTCTGTTATGCTTCACGTACAAATTGTCTTTGCTGATGTATATTAAAAAAAATGAGGGCTGCCGACACAAGTCCTGGCAAAATGACAGACACTATTAATTTATGTCATGAAATATCACTGCTAGATACATCAGAAAATCATCCACATGGGTGCAGGCACGCAGAAATATGTGTCATAACAAACATTACCGTGTTCAGGCTAATTCCATAATGATTTGTTATTTCTGGGTTAGTGTTAGGATGAGGGTTAGGATAAGGGTTAGAGCTAGGATTAGGGCTAGGGCTATAGTTATGGCTAGGGTTAGGGCTATTTCTGTAGTATGTCATTTATTGAAGCATCCGAATTTCCAGAAGAAATCCCATACTGAAATTAATGATTGACATGTAAATTTAAAATATTGAAACTACACAAGCCTCTTTTACACCACTTTCCAAATTATTATGCAAATCCTTGTGTTATGTGTACTTATGTAACTGTATGTTGTCCTGCACATTTTCTCACCTTATCTTATCGGCCAGTTTGCCATTGCAAATGAGAATTTGTTAATCGGCCAACCTGGTTAAATAAAGGTTAAACAAAAACAAAATGTTCTTGTAAGTGTACATAACTTTTCATTCTGTTTTATTCACAAAAGTCTCTTTTTTAATCTAGTCCCAAGTTTATTTCACCACACATGGAAAAGTATTTTTTCTTCCTACATTACATTGTTTTCTTGTAATAAAAATGAACTGGAATGAAATGGACTGACACAGATACTTCCCGGAAAAGCTAACTGTTGTAGATAGCTAGCCACAACTAATCTAAAAGATATATAGAAACAACTTCTGTTTGTTCATATTATTGCCACAAGCAGAATATAGGCTAGAAACATGGCTGTTCCAATGTTATATAACATTAGCAAGAATGCCAAACTAGCCATTTTTGTCCAGGATAACCAAGGCTATCTACAGTCATAAATATGTTGTTCCTGCAATTTCCCTTGTAGTTACTTGAGGACTGAAACTATTTCCTTTCATTTCTCTTTTAATGTTGCATAATTATGATCATTTATACTCTATGGGCCATATTATTCAACCGTTCTTAAGAAGAAATTCGCTCTTAAAACCCACTTACGCAGTTTCCACGAAGATTCTGACATTCACCAATGTTTACTTATCTGGAATTTGTTCTTAGGAAAGAACAGAATCTACGCACAGTGAAAAGCACTCTTACGCAGATTTGCGCGCTGACATTTTCGTGACAAATCATTAGTCTCTGCGTTTTCATCAGTTGTACATTGCTTTAAATATTATGAAGAATAACATTATAAATAATATTCAATTATTTCAAATATTTGCATTTATTTAACGCTTTTTCTGTGGATGGCACCCCCGTATGGAGGACCAAGTCTGACAGAATTCGGCCCGAGCCCGACAGTTTTTAAAGGCCGAACCCGCATTTTGCTGTCATATTTTAAGAGACTGTCAATTTTTTGCATTCGGTATAACCGGCTAATTTTTTTCCATTAAAAGTGAGATTTTAATCTTTTTGCCGGTGCAACCAAATGTATGGGCCACAGTCCTGCCTGCGTTTCACCTCCTCAGCATCCATTCGCTAAATGAAACGCATCACCTGACCACTCATTCACCGCGCAATCCGGAGCGCAAGAGACCGAGCCCGACCCGAGTGTAATGATAGACATTAAGACAGAACCCGACCCGTCGGGGGTCGGGTTCGGTCGGGTTCGAGCAAAGATCTGCAGCTCTAATTCCGATTATGTCCCCGACGCCCCGTTCCTGCTCAGTAAGGACAGTGCCAGCCTTTCCCCCTTCTGTGGTCAGCATCTCTCGTTTGTGTTTGGTAATACTTTTTTGGCCTCAAACTTCATGTCAAACCATTTCTTTTTTATGTAATTTTTATGTGGTTCGCCCTTCCCCTGACACAACGTTCACAGAACGAATGATTAAATCCCATGCATCCTTTTTGTATTTGATTTTTCAACCACTACTGACGCTGCTAAATATTACATATTTTTGCCTGTTCACTTATTGCAGAAGTATTTCCACTTCTGAACTACAGAAGTAATTTGTTCTTTTGGCGTCTGATCCTCTATACTGTCTATACATGTTGGTTTAGGCATTTTTGCATTCTCCACGTTTTTACGATGAGTTTCCACTCCGCCCTGCAGTTTAATGCCCTTTTATGGGAAATCCCGGGGCGTTTAACTATGCTAATTAGGAACAACGGACACGCGCTTTGAATTTACGAAGACGTGGTATTCATCATTATAGGAACTTAGGTACGAACAACTATGCCATTTAAGAACACGTTCGTGAATTTGAGTAAGACTTTTCTTAGGACCTTTCTTAGGAACGAATTTTAGAAATAACTTAGGAAAACAAAGAAGAATATGGCCCAATGTTTTTATTTGAATTATTCACTACG
The DNA here is from genome assembly GCA_029465975.1 of Dallia pectoralis. Lineage (NCBI taxonomy): Eukaryota > Metazoa > Chordata > Actinopteri > Esociformes > Umbridae > Dallia > Dallia pectoralis. The sequence continues at coordinate 65,892 of CM055759.1, forward strand.
AATATGTATGCTGCATTTCAGTATTTAGTGTTTTATATAATACATTATTAATATTTTATTTGCTAGATAAATATATGTCTTACTGTTTTTCTGCTAATCTGTGTATCTGTGTTTCTGACTGTCTCTCTGTCTGACTGTTCCTCTGTCTGACTGTTTCTCTGTCTGTACGTCTGTACGTCTGTCTCTCTGACTGTCTCTCTGACTGACTGTCTCTCTGTCTTTAGTAGCATTATAAAAATAGTTACAGCTAGAGACAAAGAGCGAGACAGAGATTTAAAAGCAGAGTAAGAAAGATTAAAGATGAAGAAGAGGAAGAAACAGAGAGAACATCATTCATTGAAGCTACACAAGGCTGGCTCTTCTTCCCTTTCCCGGCTTTTCCCCTCCTCCCGGATAAGTGTTTAGTCTCTCCCTCTCTCCCTCCCTCCCTTTTTTCCCTGTTTCTTTTTCTGCAGCTGTGTTTGGAGCTTCAGCGCCACACAGCCAGTGCCTTTAGAGGATCCGTGGAAGGACAAAGAGCAGGAGGCAGAAGAGAAGAATGAAGAGCAAAAGGGAGTCGTCGGAGTAGACAGGCAGTGCTGAGAGGCACAGAGTCTGGGGACTAGTACTAGTTATAGTACTGTGGGGATTGTACTAGTTCTAGTACCAGTTATTCAACAGCTCAGAGAGAAGACTCCTAGCAGAGCCTGTGGCAGACAGACAATGCTTAGAAGACAAAGGAGAGAGGAGTCCTGTTGCTCCTACTGTAAACAATGCATCATGCTAACTGGAGGAGAATGTGTAGCACCAGAGGGACACTGAAAGGCAGCTTGCAGCAGCCATCAAGACTGAGAGCAGCCATCAAGACTGAGAGCAGCCATCAAGACTGAGAGCAGCCATCAAGACTGAGAGCAGCCATCAAGACTGAGAGCAGCCATCAAGACTGAGAGCAGCCATCAAGACTGAGAGCAGCCATCATGACTGAGAGCAGCCATCAAGACTGAAAGACATATACTGCTTATTATTCCCCAAAGGAGGACACACAACATTGATAATAATACCTATCATACAAGCACAGCATCATAGAGTTGGAGCATTATTTAGGACAAAACCCTGGAGGATGACCATCATTCAGTTTTTCTACCAGGAATAACATTTATTTTGCAAAAGCTTTGAGTGAAATGATTATTAATGCAGCACTAGGAGAAGATGTGTTGGGTTGGTTGAGTTGAAACATGTTTGTAATCAATAAGACTACTTCTGTGATTCAGTATGACTAAATGGAATATATCTGGAATATTTTGGAATTGGTCCCAAACCTGAGGAAACATTAATGACGGTTGGATTATTCCAATGAGAGAAAAGCAGTTGTGGAGTCTCCGATGGATTACAGCAGGGATCTCCAAAGCGTTCTTAATCCTAAATCTAAAATGTAGCAGGTTATGTATCTATAATCTCACAGCTCTAAAGACTTTTATATTTCTAACCTCAGATCTTAAAAGGTTCTGAATCTATAAACCCTGAACTCTGAATAATTCTAAAAGCTTTTGCACTGGGCTGACTATTTAAATTTTAATTTAATTTTAATGTGTTGTCAACACTGCGTTCTGAACTGATCACAATCAACCCTGATATTTGCACTTACATCCTTATGGCTAAAAGATTTCTGCTCCTCAACTAGATCACCAAGACAGACACAAGTAAGTGGATACAATGGCAGTCTATTCTTCATATTTATATATTTCTCCCCTCTCTTTCTTTTTCTAAACATCTTTCTTCTTACTTTCTCACTCTCTGCTCAGTATTTCTTCCTTTGTCTCTATCAATTCCTCTTCCTCCTCTATCTTTATATCTTTATATTCAAAAAGCTTTATTGGCATAAAAACAATGTTTTGCAAGCAAGTGGAATATAAAATTGTCATGGTTGTGGTGAGTTGTGTTCCACAAGAGGTGTTCAATCGGGAGAACTTCCTTTACATTGTTTTTATTAGGAGAACAGCTGTTATGGGTTAGCTAACCACTGAGCATAGGTTAGTTTAATCAGTGGGTAATTTAAGTCCCATTTAGTGTCACAGGTGCTTGGTATTGTTTTGAAGTTATGGTCAATAGAGGTGAGGGTGTTGTCGATTATGTGCACTGTTTGGATTCTTGTTATTGAGCTGCTACATTAGAGGACTTTTTATTTATTTTTATTTAGTTTAGTTTTCCATTTGTGTTCCATGTCTGTTTGAACTATATTAAACGTACCACAAATGTGATTTGCTCTGCTCCTGGCTCCATCATCCACTATACCAATGGATTATGTGACAGCAATATACTGTAAATAACAGAATACTCTAACAACAAACAAAACTCTAACAAAAAATAAAACGTCAAAAAACTGGTTACATACAGTAAGTGTGCATCTTATAACTGGGGATGTGGCTGTGTTCAGAATTAACCAATCACATTCAAACATTCAAACTTCAATAGAAGTCATTACACATATGCCATCCTCTAAAGTAACTATGACTAATCACAAATTAAGGTCAGCTGTTCCAGTGGGATTTTCATGACATTTTCTTAGTTGCATCTCAGAGCAAAAGCCATGTTACGCCAGTATGGTTTACCAACCTAACCCACATCCACCACTGCCCCATACGACACCCACCACTGCCCCATACGACACCTACCACTGCCCCATACGACACCTACCACTGCCCCATACGACACCTACCACTGCCCCATACAACACCCACCACTACCCCATACAACACCCACCACTGCCCCATACAACACCCACCACTGCCCCAAATGACACCCACCACTGATACAACACCCACCACTGCCCCATACAACACCCACCACTGATACAACACCTACCACTGCCCCATACAACACCCACCACTGATACAACACCTACCACTGCCCCATACAACACCTAACACTGCCCCATACAACACCCAGTTTTATGAAATGGGTTTCCTTGGCCAAGCAGCTGTACGAAAGCCTCATCAATATGGCCATTGCCAATAGTTGGCTTGAGTGGTGTAAAGTACATGCCACTGGCCTCTGGAGCAGTGAAATTTATAATTTAAAAGTGTGCTCATTCATCTTGACAGGCCCATTCACCTTGATAGAGAGGAATAATTGCATATTTTAGCCCATTCACCTTGACAGACCAATATAATTACAACGTTTATATTATTTAAAATGCAAACCCTAACCTTCAACACTATTGTTCAGAGACCTTTTACAAAGCAATCCAAATGACTGAGGGCCATTGACTATGTGTATTTTTTCTCTTTTCGTAGGTGTCTGTGGCTTCAAGCTTATTAGTACTGATTGAAGTGAAATCCCATTAGCAACCTGGATGCTGGCCAAGGAAGTGGAGCAATAATGTTTGACAGTAACAGCCAAGAAGGCAGCAATTATGAATGGGGATATGACTATGGTGTAGGAAACAGCTTGGTAAGGGTCTAGTCTGCACAGTACTCTCCAAGAGCAGCATGGAACCTGCCATCATACCAGGAGACACAACAGAAAACGAGGGAGACTAACAACCACTCAGTCTCCACACAGTGGTGGACCACTCTATAACCTCCATACACAGTGGATGACCACTCTATAACCTCCATACACAGTGGAGGACAACTCTATAACCTCCATACACAGTGGAGGACCGCTCTATAACATCCATACACAGTGGAGGACCACTCTATAACCTCCATACACAGTGGAGGACCACTCTATAACCTCCATACACAGTGGAGGACCACTCTATAACATCCATACACAGTGGAGGACCACTCTATAACCTCCATACACAGTGGAGGACCACTCTATAACCTCCATACACAGTGGAGGACCACTCTATAACTTCATACACAGTGGAGGACCACTCTATAACCTCCATACACAGTGGAGGACCACTCTATAACCTCCATACACAGTGGAGGACCACTCTATAACCTCCATACACAGTGGAGGACCACTCTATAACCTCCATACACAGTGGAGGACCACTCTATAACCTCCATACACAGTGGAGGACCACTCTATAACCTCCATACACAGTGGAGGACCACTCTATAACCTCCATACACAGTGAAGGACCACTCTATAACCTCCATACACAGTGGAGGACCACTCTATAACATCCATACACAGTGGAGAACCAGTCTATAACTTCCACACAGGAGAACCACCCTTCTATTTCCACACCCTGGAGAACCACCCTTCTACCACTACACAAAGGAGAACCGCCCTTTTATTTCCACACACAGGAGAACCACCCTTCTACTTCCACACACAGAAGAATCGCCCTTCTACCTCCACAGACAGGAGAACCACGCTTCAACGTCTACACACAGGAGAACCGCCCTTCAACCTCCACACAGAGGAGGTCCACCTTTTCCCTTCCACACATAGGAGGTTCAACTTTTACCCCCCTCACAAAGGAGGTCAACTCTTTATCCCCCACACAGAGGAAGTCTATCCTTTAGCTTCCACACAGAGGAGATCCAGCCTTTAAACACAGAGGAGATCCACCCTTTAACCCCCACGCAGAGGAGATCCAGCCTTTACTTTCCACACAGATGAGGACCCCCTTAACTTTCAACACAGAGGAGATCCAGCCTTTACCCCCCCCACACAGAGGAGATCCACCCTTTAACCCCCACACAGAGGAGATCCAGCCTTTACTTTCCACACAGATGAGGACCCCCTTAACTTTCAACACAGAGGAGATCCAGCCTTTACTTTCCACACAGATGAGGACCCCCTTAACTTTCAACACAGAGGAGATCCAGCCTTTACTTTCCACACAGATGAGGACCCCCTTAACTTTCAACACAGAGGAGATCCACCCTTTAACCCCCACACAGAGGAGATCCAGCCTTTACTTTCCACACAGATGAGGACCCCCTTAACTTTCAACACAGAGGAGATCCAGCCTTTACTTTCCACAGATGAGGACCCCTTAACTTTCAACACAGAGGAGATCCAGCCTTTACCCCCCCCCCACACAGAGGAGATCCACCCTTTAACCCCCACACAGAGGAGATCCAGCCTTTACTTTCCACACAGATGAGGACCCCCTTAACTTTCAACACAGAGGAGATCCAGCCTTTACTTTTCACACAGATGAGGACCCCCTTAACTTTCAACACAGAGGAGATCCAGCCTTTACCCCCACACAGAGGAAGTCTATCCTTTAGCTTCCACACAGAGGAGGTCCACTCTTCAATTTCCACAAACAGTGGACCACCCTTTACTCTCCTCACAGAGGAGGACCCACAACACTCTCCCAGTTACTGGGCCCGATTCATAATGGTTCCACCCCCTCCTACTAACAGAACCCACGTCTGCCTGTCCACCCTGCTGGTCATGAGCAGCATGGCTTTGATAGATGCATACTTGGTGGAGCAGAACCAGGGGCCCAGAAAGATAGGTAATAACTAGATTACAATTTATTATTATTATTATACTAATCCTCTTGTAGCTAAGAAGCTTAATTTCTTAAATTGTTCAAGACAGAGAAACCAAATAAAAATGTGTTGTTTATGTTACTGCACTCCCCATGTAAAGTTAGCACAACCCTTATTGTTAATTAGTTAACCCTAACCCTAACCCTAACCCCCATGTACATGTTAGCACAACCCTTATTGTTAATTAGTTAACCCTAACCCGAACACCCATGTACATGTGTTAGCACAACCCTTATTGTTAATTAGTCAACCCTAAACCTAACCCCCATGTACATGTGTTAGCACAACCATTATTGTTAATTAGTTAACCCTAACCCCCATGTACATGTGTTAGCACAACCCTTATTGTTAATTAGTCAACCCTAACCCACATGTACATGTGTTAGCACAACCCTTATTGTTAATTAGTCAACCCTAAACCTAACCCCCATGTACATGTGTTAGCACAACCATTATTGTTAATTAGTTAACCCTAACCCCCATGTACATGTGTTAGCACAACCCTTATTGTTAATTAGTCAACCCTAACCCCCATGTACATGTGTTAGCACAACCATTATTGTTAATTAGTTAACCCTAACCCTCATGTACTTGTTAGCACAACCCTTATTGTTAATTAGTCAACCCTAAACCTAACCCCCATGTACATGTGTTAGCACAACCATTATTGTTAATTAGTTAACCCTATCCCCCATGTACATGTGTTAGCACAACCCTTATTGTTAATTAGTTAACCCTAACCCTAACCCCCATGTACATGTTAGCACAACCCTTATTGTTAATTAGTTAACCCTAACCCGAACACCCATGTACATGTGTTAGCACAACCCTTATTGTTAATTAGTTAACCCTAACCCCCATGTACATGTTAGCACAACCCTTATTGTTAATTAGTCAACCCTAAACCTAACCCCCATGTACATGTGTTAGCACAACCATTATTGTTAATTAGTTAACCCTAACCCCCATGTACATGTGTTAGCACAACCCTTATTGTTAATTAGTCAACCCTAACCCCCATGTACATGTGTTAGCACAACCCTTATTGTTAATTAGTCAACCCTAAACCTAACCCCCATGTACATGTGTTAGCACAACCATTATTGTTAATTAGTTAACCCTAACCCCCATGTACATGTGTTAGCACAACCCTTATTGTTAATTAGTCAACCCTAACCCTAACCCCCATGTACATGTGTTAGCACAACCATTATTGTTAATTAGTTAACCCTAACCCTAACCCCCATGTACATGTTAGCACAACCCTTATTGTTAATTAGTCAACCCTAAACCTAACCCCCATGTACATGTGTTAGCACAACCATTATTGTTAATTAGTTAACCCTAACCCCCATGTACATGTGTTAGCACAACCCTTATTGTTAATTAGTCAACCCTAACCCTAACCCCCATGTACATGTGTTAGCACAACCATTATTGTTAATTAGTTAACCCTAACCCCCATGTACATGTGTTATCACAACCCTTATTGTTAATTAGTTAACCCTAACCCCCATGTACATGTTAGCACAACCCTTATTGTTAATTAGTCAACCCTAAACCTAACCCCCATGTACATGTGTTATCACAACCCTTATTGTTAATTAGTTAACCCTAACCCCCATGTACATGTGTTAGCACAACCCTTATTGTTAATTAGTAAACCTTAACCCTAACCCCCATGTACATGTGTTAGCACAACCCTTATTGTTAATTAGTAAACCTTAACCCTAACCCCCATGTACATGTGTTAGCACAACCCTTATTGTTAATTAGTTAACCCTAACCCCCATGTACATGTTAGCACAACCCTTATTGTTAATTAGTTAACCCTAACCCTAACCCTAACCCCCATGTACATGTTAGCACAACACTTATTGTTAATTAGTCAACCCTAAACCTAACCCCCATGTACATGTGTGAGCACAACCATTATTGTTAATTAGTTAACCCTAACACCATGTACATGTGTTAGCACAACCATTATTGTTAATTAGTTAACCCTAACCCCCATGTACATGTGTTAGCACAACCCGTATTGTTAATTAGTAAACCTTAACCCTAACCCCCATGTACATGTGTTAGCACAACCCTTATTGTTAATTAGTTAACCCTAACCCCCATGTACATGTTAGCACAACCCTTATTGTTAATTAGTCAACCCTAAACCTAACCCCCATGTACATGTGTGAGCACAACCATTATTGTTAATTAGTTAACCCTAACCCCCATGTACATGTTAGCACAACCCTTATTGTTAATTAGTTAACCCTAACCCTAACCCCCATGTACATGTGTTAGCACAACCCTTATTGTTAATTAGTTAACCCTAACCCCCATGTACATGTTAGCACAACCCTTATTGTTAATTAGTCAACCCTAAACCTAACCCCCATGTACATGTGTGAGCACAACCATTATTGTTAATTAGTTAACCCTAACACCATGTACATGTGTTAGCACAACCATTATTGTTAATCAGTTAAACAATTAAAAAATTCATAATTACCATTACAATTTTAACTTTTGATGATGTCTATATAATAGCATGGGTTTAAATCAGAACCACTTGTACAGAATGATTTATTAAAAAATGTCTGTGCTATTTTTTCAACTGAATTATAAGCAAAACTAGATAGGGTACAATTTCTGCTGAAATTGGGATGTGTGCTTGCTGCCACCCGTCGTCGACTGTGTACTGATATCAACTGCCAATGTCCAGTAATACGTTTAAAAATATTAATTAGCAGAGTAACCAGAATAATAACCTGCCTTTAAACAGCATGTAACCTGCCTATAGTACATCATAATAACCTGTATTTTAAGCAGCATGTAACCAGCCCATTATACAGCATGTAACCTGCCTATAGTACAGCATGTAACCTGCCTATAGTACAGCATGTAACCTGCCTATAGTACAGCATGTAACCTGCCTATTATACAGCAGTTAACCTGCATATTAAACAGCATAATAACCTGCCTATTAAACAGTATGTAACCTGCCTATAGTACAGCATGTAACCTGCGTATTCATTATCATGCAACCTGCCTATTATACAGCATGTAACCTGCCTAACAAACAGCATAATAACCTGCCTATTAAACAGCATGCAACCTGCCTATAGTACAGCATGTAACCTGCTTATTCATTATCATGCAAACCTGCCTATTCAACAGCATGTAGCCTGCCTATTAAACAGCATATAACCTGCCTATTAAACGGCATGTAACCTGCCTATAGTACAGCATGTAACCTGCTTATTCATTATCATGCAAACCTGCCTATTCAACAACATGTAGCCTGCCTATTAAACAGCATATAACCTGCCTCCCGGGAATCATCACCTTAACGTGGTGGAGAGGTTTGTGTGCCCCTATGAACCTGAGGGCTGGGTTGTCTGGAGCTTCATGCTCCTGGTAGGGTTTCCCAAGGCAAAGTGGTCTCAGGCGAGGGGCCAGACTAAGAATGGTTCACCAAGACCCCATGAAAAATCGAGGGAAAAGGATCGAGACCCTGCCTGGAGGAAGCCCAGGGCCCCCGTCTGGAGCCAGGCCCAGACGGCGGGCTCGAAAGCGAGCGTCTGGTGGCGGGTTTGCCACGGAGCCCGGCCGGGCACAGCCCGAACGAGATACGTGGCATCTCTCTCCTCTCCATCCTGTGGGCCCACCACTCACAGGAACAACCGCAGGGGTCGGGTGCGCTGTCATATGGGTGACAGTGAAGGTGGGGGTCTCGACGGATCAGACCCGGGCGGCAGAAGCTTGCTTTGGGGACGTGGAACGTCACCTCACTGGGGGAAGGAGCCAGAACTTGTGCGTGAGGTGGAGCGATACCAGTTGGATCTGGTGGGACTTACCTCTACGCACAACCGTGGCTCTGGAACCTTACCCCTGGATAGGGGTTGGACTCTGTTCTTCTCTGGAGTTGCCCAGGGTGAGAGGCGGCGGGCTGGTGTGGGGATACTCACGAGCCCACGTCTGAGCACGGCGGTGTTGGAGTTTACCCCGGTGGATGAGAGGTTTGCCTCCCTACGCCTAAGGGTGGTGGGGGAAAACTCTGACTGTTGTTTGTGCTTATGCACCAAACAGCAGTTCGGAGTATTCAGCCTTCTTGGAGACCCTGAAGGGAGTCCTATATAGGGCTCCAGTAGGGGACTCCATCATTCTGCTGGGAGACTTCAACGCACATGTGGGCAACGATGGAGACACCTGGAGAGGCGTGATTGGGAGGAACGGCCTCCTGATCTAAACCCGAGCGGTCGTTTGTTATTGGACTTCTGTGCTAGTCATGGATTGTCTATAACAAACACCATGTTCGAACATAAGGAGGCGCATAAGTGTACATGGTACCAGAGCACCCTAGGCCGAAGGTCAATGATCGATTTTGTGATCGTATCGGCTGATCTAAGGCCGCATGTTTTGGACACTCGGGTGAAGAGAGGGGCAGAGCTGTCAACTGATCACCATCTGGTAGTGAGTTGGATCAGAGGGTGGGGAAAGACTTTGGACAGACCAGTTAAGCCCAAACGGGTGGTGCGGGTGAACTGGGAACGTCTGGAGGAGGCCCCTGTCCGAAAGATCTTCAACTCACACCTCCGGCGGAGCTTTTCAGGCATCCCTGTGGAGGTTGGGGGCATTGAACCTGAGTGGGCAATGTTCAAAGCTTCTATTGCTGAAGCTGCGGCGGTGAGCTGTGGTCTCAAGGTCCTAGGTGCCTCAAGGGGTGGTAACCCTAGAACACCGTGGTGGACCACGGTGGTCAGGGAAGCTGTCCGACTGAAGAAGGAGGCCTTCAGGGATATGCTAGCCCTGGGGACTCCGGAGGCAGTTGCAGGGTACCGACAGGCCCGAAGGGCTGCAGCCGCTGCCGTGTCAGAGGCAAAGCAGCGGGTGTGGGAGAAGTTTGGAGAAGCTATGGAGAAGGACTTTCGTTCGGCACCTCAGAAGGGGAAAACGGGGAACCATCCAAGCTGTGTACAGTAAGGATGGGACACTGTTGACCTCAACTGATGATGTGATCGGGCGCTGGAAAGAGCATTTTGAGGAGCTCCTGAATCCGACCTACACGCCCTCTAGTACAGAGGCAGAGCTGGAGGCTGATGGAGGGTCATCGTCAGTTTCCCTGGGGGAAGTCGCTGAGGTAGTCAAACAACTCCACAGTGGCAAAGCCCCAGGGACTGATGAGATTCGTCCAGAAATGCTAAAAGCTTTGGGTGGGGAAGGGCTGTCTTGGTTGACACGCCTCTTCAACATTGCATGGAAGTCTGGGACAGTGCCAGAGGAGTGGCAGACCGGGGTGGTGGTTCCCCTCTTTAAAAGGGGGACCAGAGAGTGTGTGCCAATTACAGAGGTATCACACTCCTCAGCCTCCCTGGTAAAGTGTACTCCAAAGTGCTGGAAAGGAGGGTTCGGCCAATAGTCGAACCTCAGATTGAAGAGGAACAATGCGGTTTTCGTCCTGGCCGGGAACCACGGACCAGCTCTTTACTCTCGCAAGGATCCTGGAGGGGGCCTGGGAGTATGCCCATCCAGTCTACATGTGTTTTGTGGATCTGGAGAAGGCGTATGACCGGGTACCCCGGGATCTTTTGTGGGAGGTGCTGCGGGAGTATGGGGTGAGGGGTCTCTTCTCAGGGCCATCCAATCTCTGTACGCTCAAAGCATGAGCTGTGTCCGTGTCCTCGGCAGTAAGTCGGATTCGTTCCCGGTGGGGGTTGGCCTCCGCCAGGGCTGCGCTTTGTCACCAATCCTGTTTGTAATATTCATGGACAGGATATCAAGGCGTAGTCATGGGGGGAGGGGTTCCCGTTCGGTGGGCTGATGGTCACATCACTGCTTTTTGCGGATGATGTGGTCCTGATGGCCTCATCGGTCGGTGACCTTCAGCACTCACTGGATCGGTTCGCAGCCGAGTGTGAAGCGGCTGGGATGAGGGTTAGCACCTCTAAATCTGAGGCCATGACTCTCAGCAGGAAACCGGTGGAGTGCCTACTCCGGGTAGGGAATGAGTCCTTACTCCAAGTGAAGGAGTTCAAGTACCTCGGGGTCCTGTTCGCGAGTGAGGGAACAATGGAGCGGGAGTTTGGTCGGAGGATCGGAGCAGCGGGGGCGGTGTTGCATTCGCTTCACCGCACCGTTGTGACGAAAAGAGAGCTGAGCCGAAAGGCAAAGCTCTCGATCTACCGGTCAATCTTTGTTCCTACCCTCACCTATGGTCATGAAAGCTGGGTCATGACCGAAAGAACGAGATCGCGGGTACAAGCGGCCGAAATGGGTTTTCTCAGAAAGGTGGCTGGCCTCTCCCTTAGGGATAGGGTGAGAAGCTCAGTCATCCGAGAGGAACTCGGAGTAGAGCCGCTGCTCCTTTGCATAGAAAGGAGCCAGTTGAGGTGGTTCGGGCATCTTGTAAGAATGCCACCTGGGCGCCTCCCTAGAGAGGTGTTCCAGGCACGTCCAGCTGGGAGGAGACCTCGGGAAGACCCAGGACTAGGTGGAGAGATTATATCTCCACACTGGCCTGGGAACGCCTCGGGATTCCCCAGTCAGAGCTGGCTAATGTTGCCCGGGAAAGGGAAGTTTGGGGTCCCCTGCTAGAGCTGCTACCCCCGCGACCCGACCCCGGATAAGCGGTTGAAGATGAGAGATGAGATAACCTGCCTATTAAACGGCATGTAACCTGCCTATAGTACAGCATGTAACCTGCTTATTAATTATCATGCAAACCTGCATATTAAACAGTGTGTAACCTGCCTATTAAGCAGCTGTTAGCTGTTTGAATGTATGCATACACTTACAGAAGTAGCTCATGCTAGCTAGCGCGCTAACGCTAGCTAACGCTAGCTAACATGCTAACGTGTAAACAGGCCTATTAAACAGTGCGTAACCTGCCTATTAAGCAGCTGTTAGCTGTTTGAATGTATGCATACACTTACAGGAGTAGCTAACGCTAGCTAGCGTTATCTAACGCTAGCTAGCATGCTAACGCTAGCTAACATGCTAACGTGTAAACAGAGAACCAGAGAAAGAACTTACCCAGCAGCTGCATATAGTGTCTGTGGCTATTGCCTGGCAACCATGCATTTGTCAGAAGGAACAGCTGTTCTCATCGATATCAGAGCGCGCTGCCTCCTCCCCCCCGCCCCTTCCAGAATGTTCCTTCTATTTAGCCAATCAACAACCAGCAAATGCAGCTTCTCTGTCTATCATTTCAAAAGATTCAGACATGGTCGTATACTTTTAGCTCTACTTTTTACTTTTACTCACACAGTTTAAACAATTACATCATGAGAATTCTAAGAACCAGGCGGACATTTTGATGTATAACATGTATATGTAACCCCAGAAATGTAGGCGCTATCACAATTTACAAACGACCAAAAAAACACCAAAAATCTCTTTCAATTTAGAGTGGAGATTATATCTGTTTTAATGGATGTCTATGGGGAGGCGCAAGTTGGAAACAAAAGGACATAACGAAATCAATATTTATGTTACAGCTTATATTTGAACATTTTTAGTGACAGCACAAATAGCAGAACGTTTTGAAATGCCATTTGTGTGTAAAGCGTTGAAACTCAGGCAGCAGTAGCAGTTTACAAATGTTCTCTACATTTTCTGCTGAACGGACTTTCTCACTCTAGTTTTGAAGATTCCGTCAATGTATTTCAATTAGGATTAATTAGCGACCTTTTTTGTCCATCTAGTGCAAAAACTGTGGGAGGAGTAAGGGTGGACAAAAGTGATATAATAATAATAATAATATATATGTGAGAGATTACAATATGTGTCCTTGACCATAGTCAAGCACACATAACTAAAAAGCTGTTTGGTTATCCCAAATCAAAATTATATTTTGTGTATGTTTTCCAATTGAAGTGAATGCCTATTTTTCATTATTTGGATATTACAAACAGCATCTCCTCCATTGTTTAAGCTTGAGAGACCAAAATATTTTCTTTAATTCTTTGAAGTTAAACATTGATCAGCAATTGACTGTGTTTATATGATTTAGTGTTAATTAGTATTTAGCATAAATTAACCCTAAAAAACAGCACATCGTAATTTGATTAAATTAAAGACATGTCCCTAATATTCCCAAATAAATTCTTAAACATGAATCGCATATGAATATAATAATTAATATAACTTCCGTAATTAGCATTCATGCAAGACACACAAGTGACACCTTGTTTGACATGTTTACCTTGACAGAAGATTTGGAATAATTCAAACAACCAAGAGACCAAACCTACTTGGTTTTAAAATATGTCAACATAAAACCAACATGTTTAATGTAAATGTATCATGATCAACTATCACTAAATTAATCAATGTAATTTGCATGACCATGACTAGATATCTGTCACGTAATCCTTTGATGTAGTGCAGGGAAAACCAACCGCAGAGCCTTGATTACCGTTCGTGGTATTTATTTAAACAAAATTAAAGGAAAAAAGTGTGCATGAAAGCAACTAGTAAATATATCTACAAAAAAATGACACTCACCTACATGGAACAGATACCAAGTAACAAATAATTCTGAACAACTAACAAACAAATAAACCAAATTAACCTAATACAAAACAAAAAACTGGTCGCATAATCAAACCCAAACTGAAAGTAAAAAGGGTGGCCAACTATAACCACACACAGAGCGTGGACAGAAACTCTACCACAACGTGACAATATCATCTAACAGTGCCTCTTGAACTGTTCCAGTTAGTGAGACCAAACCATCTTCATTTTACATGTGCAGTGATAGTAGGGATTGTAGTGATATTAATGATAGTAGTGATGATTGTAGTGATATTAATGATAGTAGTGATGATTGTAGTGATATTAATGATAGTAGTGATGATTGTAGTGATATTAATGATAGTAGTGATGATTGTAGTGATATTAATGATAGTAGTGATGATTGTAGTGATATTAATGATAGTAGTGATGATTGTAGTGATATTAATGATAGTAGTGATGATTGTAGTGATATTAATGATAGTAGTGATGATTGTAGTGATATTAATGATAGTAGTGATGATTGTAGTGATATTAATGATAGTAGTGATGATTGTAGTGATATTAATGATAGTAGTGATGATTGTAGTGATATTAATGATAGTAGTGATGATTGTAGTGATATTAATGATAGTAGTGATGATTGTAGTGATATTAATGATAGTAGTGATGATTGTAGTGATATTAATGATAGTAGTGATGATTGTAGTGATATTAATGATAGTAGTGATGAATGTAGTGATATTAATGATAGTAGTGATGATTGTAGTGATATTAATGATAGTAGTGATGATTGTAGTGATATTAATGATAGTAGTGATGATTGTAGTGATATTAATGATAGTAGTGATAATAGTGAATAATGAATGTCTCTGTCTAACAGGAATCTGCATAATGGTAATGGGAGGGGATTTGTGCTTCCTCATCGTGTTGCGGTACGTGGCTGTCTGGGTTGGAGCAGAGGTGCGGAGCTCCAAACGAGGATACGCTATGATTCTCTGGTTCCTCTATATCTTTGTCCTGGAGATCAAGGTTATTTAATTGCTGTTTTTTGTCATCTTGTGGTTTTCATGTTTCTCTATTTATGTTCACTCCTATCTCGTATTCAGTTGATCTTTTCAATAATGGGATGCTTGACAATCTGGTTTTTGATTTGCAGGTGTACTTTGTGTACCAGAACTACAAGGCAGACAGGACGTCTCTGGATGCAGTGTCACGGAAGGCCCTGACACTACTGCTGTCTGTGTGTGTCCCTGTGCTGTTTATAGTCCTGGTGGCCATAGAACATATGGAGTATGTACGGGCCTTTAAGAAGAGAGAGGAGATACGGAACAGGTATAACTGCTCATGAGTCAACCATTTAATCTAGTCCTAAGAGTGTTCATATTGATATGGTTGTTATAACCTTTTAATAAGTATTTGTTTTATCAGCTTTATCAATTAATAACCTTATGATGGGACCAATGCTTTGATGCTTGCTTTGAAATGTTAACCCAGTTGACTTGCAGTGTGCCTCACAGGACCAGGCTTAAATTGGAGAAACAATACCATGTTTCCAGAATAATAGTAGAGTGAATGATTGACCAAGGCGTGCATTGGAGCAACAATACCATGTTTCCAGAATAATAGTAGAGTGAATGATTGACCAAGGCGTGCATTGGAACAACAATACCATGTTTCCAGAATAATAGTAGAGTGAATGATTGACCAAGGCGTGCATTGGAACAACAATACCATGTTTCCAGAATAATAGTAGAGTGAATGATTGACCAAGGCGTGCATTGGAACAACAATACCATGTTTCCAGAATAATAGTAGAGTGAATGACTGACCAAGGCTTGCATTGGAGCAACAATACCATGTTTCCAGAATAATAGTAGAGTGAATGATTGACCAAGGCGTGCATTGGAACAACAATACCATGTTTTCAGAATAATAGTAGAGTGAATGATTGACCAAGGCGTGCATTGGAACAACAATACCATGTTTTCAGAATAATAGTAGAGTGAATGATTGACCAAGGCGTGCATTGGAACAACAATACCATGTTTTCAGAATAATAGTAGAGTGAATGATTGACCAAGGCGTGCATTGGAGCAACAATACCATGTTTCCAGAATATTAGTACAAATTATGACTGACCAAGGCCTGCGTCATTAGTTAACAATACATCTTTACAATCTGCCCTAACCCTTACAGGCAGCCAATGATAAGAATCTATTCACGGAGAAATGTGGTCAATTGTTTTGTTCTAGTTAAAATTTTAGCAGCCGAGATCAGCACTGGTTGAAATTTATTGTTTGTGTTTATCAAAAGAGAGATACGGTTTGAGGGTTACGACCATGTCTCTCAAGGTTTGTTGGAATACGACCATGATTACGTTTATATACCGGTCTGGAACAGGATTCATTGGACAGATGAAACTAAAATCAACTTGATGGTAATTATGGGAAAACCAAGTATGAACAAGGCTGTTCTTTTTGGTGGTTCTCATGTAGCTAGAGTTTTGTAGTTGAAGGTGGACCAGTGAAACATATTAACAAACGTTCTGATGCCTCCAGGTTGTTCTGGGTGGTGGTGGACCTGTTAGACATACTGGATATCCAAGCTAATCTCTGGGAGCCTCAGAAGAAAGGACTCCCCCTGTGGGCAGAGGGTCTGATGTTCTTCTACTGCTACATCCTGCTGCTGGTCCTTCCTTGTGTGTCGCTTAGTGAGATCTCTATGCAGGGAATCAATATTGTCCCACACAAGATGATGCTCTATCCGATTCTCAGTCTGTTCACCATTAACATCATAACTCTACTAATTAGAGGGTGTAACATGATGCTATATAAGGATGCCAGGGTCAGTGGGATTCTCATAGGGAAGAATGTGTTGGCCATCATATTAAAGACATGCAGCTTTGTCCAGTACAGAAGACATTTACAAAACACACCCCCTTTCTGTGTAGAAATGCAGAAGAATTTAATACCACATAACTATGTTCATGCACAACCTGTTTCTATGGTGACCACACATCGCGGACACATCATTCCGGAGCGGACATCACTGCATCTCCCCCTGCCGGAAGTCACGACTACATGTGAACATACATAACACAGAACTGTTTCACCTGGCTCATACCAACATCATGTATGAGTCTAAATGACATACATCAAACAGATGAACAATAGATAAACATAACATAGGACACCATGGTCATTATGGAAAAACATGAGATACTATGGTGGACATCCTAAAGATAATGTGATAATGTGAGTCTGTACACAGAGGACGTCCAAATGACCATGTGACAGTCTGTATACACAGAGAACCTCCCAATGACCATGTGACAGTCTATAAACACAGAGGACCTCCCAATGACCATGTGACAGTCTATATACACAGAGGATGTCCCAATGATCATGTGGCAGTCTATATACACAGAGGATGTCCCAATGACCATGTGGCAGTCTATATACACAGAGGATGTCCCAATGAACATGTGGCAGTCTATATACACAGAGGACATCCCAATGACCATGTGGCAGTCTATATACACAGAGGATGTCCCAATGACCATGTGGCAGTCTATATACACAGAGGATGTCCCAATGAACATGTGGCAGTCTATATACACAGAGGACCTCCCAATGAACATGTGGCAGTCTATATACACAGAGGATGTCCCAATGACTATGTGACAGTCTATATAAACAGAGGATGTCCCAATGACCATGTGGCAGTCTATATACACAGAGGATGTCCCAATGACCATGTGGCTGTCTATATACACAGAGGATGTCCCAATGGCCATGTGGCAGTCTATATACACAGAGGATGTCCCAATGAACATGTGGCAGTCTATATACACAGAGGTTGTCCCAATGACCATGTGGCAGTCTATATACACAGAGGATGTCCCAATGAACATGTGGCAGTCTATATACACAGAGGTTGTCCCAATGACCATGTGGCAGTCTATATACACAGAGGATGTCCCAATGACCATCTGGCAGTCTATATACACAGAGGATATCCCAATGACCATGTGGCAGTCTATATACACAGAGGATGTCCCAATGACCATGTGGCAGTCTATATACACAGAGGATGTCGCAATCATCATGTGGCAGTCTATATACACAGAGGATGTCCCAATGACCATGTGGCAGTCTATATACACAGAAGACATCCCAATGAACATGTGGCAGCCTATATACACAGAGGTTGTCCCAATGACCATGTGGCAGTCTATATACACAGAGGATGTCCCAATGACCATGTGGCAGTCTATATACACAGAGGATATCCCAATGACCATGTGGCAGTCTATATACACAGAGGATGTCCCAATGACCATGTGGCAGTCTATATACACAGAGGATGTCGCAATCATCATGTGGCAGTCTATATACACAGAGGATGTCCCAATGACCATGTGGCAGTCTATATACACAGAAGACATCCCAATGACCATGTGGCAGTCTATATACACAGAGGACATCCCAATGATCATGTGTCAGGAGACATTCTAACAATGTTGGTGTTTTATTGACATTGTGTAAGCCTTTTAAACAGGAGACCTTTTAAATATCTTGTATGTTGTTATTCACATGAGTTGCTTTAACAACTGACATTCATTATAGATATGAAAGTAAAACCAATCTAGATAACTGATGTTTTATGATTGGTCCAATATGAATGAAAAAAAACATGTATTGCAAATGACCTCCTCTGGACAGCACTTCTTAGTTATAAAACAGAGATATGCACAATATTTTCAATGTAAACTCATCATTAATCATGATGACATTTGTAAATTATTCCAATTTGTTAATTATTTCAATGTGAATTTGGTAAATTACGTTTTTTACAATATCCCAAATATGATTGTAATCCAGGTATGAATATATTTTTCAAATTGTGCGTTACATTGTAATTATTTTCCCCATCTGAAAATGGTTTCCATGTGTGTTGGTTTCTTCATTTATTTGTTACCTGTATTTGTCATCAGAAACAGAAGAGCTTTATGGGTTAGAGTTAGCCCTAACTAAGGTTTATGGGTTAGGGTTAGCCCTAACTAAGGTTTATGGGTTAGGGTTAGCCCTGACTAAGGTTTATGGGTTAGGGTTAGCCCTAACTAAGGTTTATGGGTTAGGGTTAGCCCTAACTAAGGTTTATGGGTTAGGGTTAGCCCTGACTAGGGTTTATGGGTTTGGGTTAGCCCTAACTAAGGTTTATGGGTTAGGGTTAGCCCTAACTAAGGTTTATGGGTTAGGGTTAGCCCTAACTAAGGTTCATGGGTTAGGGTTAGCCCTGACTAGGGTTTATGGGTTAGGGTTAGCCTTAACTAAGGTTTACGGGTCATAGGGTTATCTCCCTCTCACATTAGCCTCCCACAGTATCTCCCTCTCATATTAGCCTCCCTCAGTATCTCCCGCTCATATTAGCCTCCCACAGCATCTCCCTCTCATATTAGCCTCCCTCAGCATCTCCCTCTCATATTAGCCTCCCACAGTATCTCCCTCACATAATAGCCTCCCACAGTATCTCCCTCTCATATTAGCCTCCCACTGTATCTCCCTCTCATATTAGCCTCCCACAGTATCTCCCTCTCATATTAGCCTCCCACAGTATCTCTCATATTAGCCTCCCTCAGTATCTCCCGCTCATATTAGCCTCCCACAGTATCTCCCTCTCATATTAGCCTCCCTCAGTATCTCCCTCTCATATTAGCCTCCCACAGTATCTCCCGCTCATATTAGCCTCCCACAGTATCTCCCGCTCACATTAGCCTCCCTCAGTATCTCCCTCTCATATTAGCCTCCCACAGTATCTCCCTCTCACATTAGCCTCCCACAGTATCTCCCTCACATATTAGCCTCCCACAGTATCTCCCGCTCATATTAGCCTCCCACAGTATCTCCCTCTCATATTAGCCTCCCTCAGTATCTCCCGCTCATATTAGCCTCCCTCAGTATCTCCCGCTCATATTAGCCTCCCACAGTATCTCCCTCTCACATTAGCCTCCCTCAGTATCTCCCGCTCATATTAGCCTCCCTCAGTATCTCCCTCTCACATTAGCCTCCCACAGCATCTCCCTCTCACATTAGCCTCCCTCAGTATCTCCCGCTCATATTAGCCTCCCTCAGTATCTCCCTCTCACATTAGCCTCCCTCAGCATCTCCCTCTCATATTAGCCTCCCACAGTATCTCCCTCTCATATTAGCCTCCCTCAGTATCTCCCTCTCATATTAGCCTCCCACAGTATCTCCCTCTCACATTAGCCTCCCTCAGCATCTCCCTCTCATATTAGCCTCCCACAGTATCTCCCTCTCATATTAGCCTCCCTCAGTATCTCCCTCTCACATTAGCCTCCCTCAGCATCTCCCTCTCATATTAGCCTCCCACAGTATCTCCCTCTCACATTAGCCTCCCTCAGTATCTCCCTCTCATATTAGCCTCCCTCAGTATATCCCTCTCACATTAGCCTCCCTCAGCATCTCCCTCTCATATTAGCCTCCCTCAGTATCTCCCTCTCATATTAGCCTCCCTCAGTATCTCCCGCTCATATTAGCCTCCCTCAGCATCTCCCTCTCATATTAGCCTCCCTCAGCATCTCCCTCTCATATTAGCCTCCCACAGTATCTCCCTCTCATATTAGCCTCCCACAGTATCTCCCTCTCATATTAGCCTCCCACAGTATCTCCCTCTCATATTAGCCTCCCTCAGTATCTCCCGCTCATATTAGCCTCCCACAGTATCTCCCTCTCATATTAGCCTCCCTCAGTATCTCCCTCTCATATTAGCCTCCCACAGTATCTCCCGCTCATATTAGCCTCCCACAGTATCTCCCGCTCACATTAGCCTCCCTCAGTATCTCCCTCTCATATTAGCCTCCCACAGTATCTCCCTCTCACATTAGCCTCCCACAGTATCTCCCTCACATATTAGCCTCCCACAGTATCTCCCGCTCATATTAGCCTCCCACAGTATCTCCCTCTCATATTAGCCTCCCTCAGTATCTCCCGCTCATATTAGCCTCCCTCAGTATCTCCCGCTCATATTAGCCTCCCACAGTATCTCCCTCTCACATTAGCCTCCCTCAGTATCTCCCGCTCATATTAGCCTCCCTCAGTATCTCCCTCTCACATTAGCCTCCCACAGCATCTCCCTCTCACATTAGCCTCCCTCAGTATCTCCCGCTCATATTAGCCTCCCTCAGTATCTCCCTCTCACATTAGCCTCCCTCAGCATCTCCCTCTCATATTAGCCTCCCACAGTATCTCCCTCTCATATTAGCCTCCCTCAGTATCTCCCTCTCATATTAGCCTCCCACAGTATCTCCCGCTCATATTAGCCTCCCACAGTATCTCCCTCTCACATTAGCCTCCCTCAGCATCTCCCTCTCATATTAGCCTCCCACAGTATCTCCCTCTCATATTAGCCTCCCTCAGTATCTCCCTCTCACATTAGCCTCCCTCAGCATCTCCCTCTCATATTAGCCTCCCACAGTATCTCCCTCTCATATTAGCCTCCCTCAGCATCTCCCGCTCATATTAGGCTCCCACAGTATCTCCCTCTCATATTAGCCTCCCACAGTATCTCCCTCTCACATTAGCCTCCCTCAGTATCTCCCTCTCATATTAGCCTCCCACAGTATCTCCCGCTCATATTAGCCTCCCACAGTATCTCCCTCTCATATTAGCCTCCCTCAGTATCTCCCTCTCATATTAGCCTCCCACAGTATCTCCCTCTCATATTAGCCTCCCTCAGTATCTCCCGCTCATATTAGCCTCCCACAGTATCTCCCGCTCACATTAGCCTCCCTCAGTATCTCCCTCTCATATTAGCCTCCCACAGTATCTCCCTCTCATATTAGCCTCCCACAGTATCTCCCTCTCATATTAGCCTCCCTCAGTATCTCCCTCTCATATTAGCCTCCCTCAGTATCTCCCGCTCATATTAGCCTCCCTCAGTATCTCCCGCTCATATTAGCCTCCCACAGTATCTCCCTCTCACATTAGCCTCCCTCAGTATCTCCCGCTCATATTAGCCTCCCACAGTATCTCCCTCTCATATTAGCCTCCCACAGTATCTCCCTCACATATTTGCCTCCCACAGTATCTCCCTCTCATATTAGCCTCCCACAGTATCTCCCTCTCACATTAGCCTCCCTCAGCATCTCCCTCTCATATTAGCCTCCCTCAGTATCTCCCTCTCACATTAGCCTCCCTCAGTATCTCCCGCTCATATTAGCCTCCCTCAGTATCTCCCTCTCATATTAGCCTCCCTCAGTATCTCCCTCTCATATTAGCCTCCCACAGTATCTCCCTCTCATATTAGCCTCCCACAGTATCTCCCTCTCATATTAGCCTCCCTCAGTATCTCCCTCTCATATTAGCCTCCCTCAGTATCTCCCTCTCATATTAGCCTCCCACAGTATCTCCCTCTCATATTAGCCTCCCTCAGTATCTCCCTCTCATATTAGCCTCCCTCTGTATCTCCCGCTCATATTAGCCTCCCTCAGTATCTCCCTCTCACATTAGCCTCCCACAGCATCTCCCTCTCACATTAGCCTCCCACAGTATCTCCCTCTCATATTAGCCTCCCACAGTATCTCCCTCTCATATTAGCCTCCCTAAGTATCTCCCGCTCACATTAGCCTCCCTCAGTATCTCCCTCTCATATTAGCCTCCCACAGTATCTCCCTCTCATATTAGCCTCCCTCAGTATCTCCCGCTCATATTAGCCTCCCACAGCATCTCCCTCTCACATTAGCCTCCCTCAGTATCTCCCGCTCATATTAGCCTCCCTCAGTATCTCCCTCTCACATTAGCCTCCCTCAGCATCTCCCTCTCATATTAGCCTCCCACAGTATCTCCCTCTCATATTAGCCTCCCTCAGTATCTCCCTCTCATATTAGCCTCCCACAGTATCTCCCTCTCACATTAGCCTCCTCAGCATCTCCCTCTCATATTAGCCTCCCACAGTATCTCCCTCTCATATTAGCCTCCCTCAGTATCTCCCTCTCACATTAGCCTCCCTCAGCATCTCCCTCTCATATTAGCCTCCCACAGTATCTCCCTCTCACATTAGCCTCCCTCAGTATCTCCCTCTCATATTAGCCTCCCTCAGTATATCCCTCTCACATTAGCCTCCCTCAGCATCTCCCTCTCATATTAGCCTCCCTCAGTATCTCCCTCTCATATTAGCCTCCCTCAGTATCTCCGGCTCATATTAGCCTCCCACAGTATCTACCTCTCATAATAGCCTCCCAAAGCATCTCCCTCTCATATTAGCCTCCCACAGTATCTCCCTCTCATATTAGCCTCCCTCAGTATCTCCCTCTCATATTAGCCTCCCTCAGTATCTCCCTCTCATATTAGCCTCCCACAGTATCTCCCTCTCATATTAGCCTCCCTCAGTATCTCCCTCTCATATTAGCCTCCCTCTGTATCTCCCGCTCATATTAGCCTCCCTCAGTATCTCCCTCTCACATTAGCCTCCCACAGCATCTCCCTCTCACATTAGCCTCCCACAGTATCTCCCTCTCATATTAGCCTCCCACAGTATCTCCCTCTCATATTAGCCTCCCTAAGTATCTCCCGCTCACATTAGCCTCCCTCAGTATCTCCCTCTCATATTAGCCTCCCACAGTATCTCCCTCTCATATTAGCCTCCCTCAGTATCTCCCGCTCATATTAGCCTCCCACAGCATCTCCCTCTCACATTAGCCTCCCTCAGTATCTCCCGCTCATATTAGCCTCCCTCAGTATCTCCCTCTCACATTAGCCTCCCTCAGCATCTCCCTCTCATATTAGCCTCCCACAGTATCTCCCTCTCATATTAGCCTCCCTCAGTATCTCCCTCTCATATTAGCCTCCCACAGTATCTCCCTCTCACATTAGCCTCCCTCAGCATCTCCCTCTCATATTAGCCTCCCACAGTATCTCCCTCTCATATTAGCCTCCCTCAGTATCTCCCTCTCACATTAGCCTCCCTCAGCATCTCCCTCTCATATTAGCCTCCCACAGTATCTCCCTCTCACATTAGCCTCCCTCAGTATCTCCCTCTCATATTAGCCTCCCTCAGTATATCCCTCTCACATTAGCCTCCCTCAGCATCTCCCTCTCATATTAGCCTCCCTCAGTATCTCCCTCTCATATTAGCCTCCCTCAGTATCTCCGGCTCATATTAGCCTCCCACAGTATCTACCTCTCATAATAGCCTCCCAAAGCATCTCCCTCTCATATTAGCCTCCCACAGTATCTCCCTCTCATATTAGCCTCCCTCAGTATCTCCTGCTCATATTAGCCTCCCACAGTATCTCCCTCTCACATTAGCCTCCCTCAGTATCTCCCTCTCGCATTAGCCTCCCTCAGTATCTCCCTCTCATATTAGCCTCCCACAGTATCTCCCTCTCATATTAGCCTCCCACAGCATCTCCCTCTCATATTAGCCTCCCACAGCATCTCCCTCTCATATTAGCCTCCCACAGCATCTCCCTCTCATATTAGCCCCCTCAGTATCCCCCTCTCATATTAGCCTCCCACAGTATCTCCCTCTCACATTAGCCTCCCACAGTATCTCCCTCTCACATTAGCCTCCCACAGTATCTCCCGCACATATTACCCTCCCACAGTATCTCCCTCTCACATTAGCCTCCCACAGTATCTCCCGCACATATTAGCCTCCCACAGTATCTCCTTGGGTATTAGCCTCCCACAGTATCTCCCTGGGTATTAGCCTCCCTCAGTATCTCCCTGGGTATTAGCCTCCCACAGTATCTCCTTGGGTATTAGCCTCCCTCAGTATCTCCCTGGGTATTAGCCTCCCACAGTATCTCCCTGGGTATTAGCCTCCCACAGTATCTCCCTGGGTATTAGCCTCCCACAGTATCTCCCTGGGTATTTGCCTCCCACAGTATCTCCCTGGGTATTAGCCTCCCACAGTATCTCCCTGGGTATTACCCTCCCACAGTATCTCCCTGGGTATTATCCTCCCACAGAATCTCCCTGGGTATTAGCCTCCCACAGTATCTCCCTGGGTATTAGCCTCCCACAGTATCTCCCTCTCATATTAGCCTCCCTCAGTATCCCCCTCTCATATTAGCCTCCCACAGTATCTCCCTCTCACATTAGCCTCCCACAGTATCTCCCGCACATATTAGCCTCCCACAGTATCTCCCTCTCATATTAGCCTCCCACAGTATCTCCCTGGGTATTAGCCTCCCACAGTAACTCCCTGGGTATTAGCCTCCCACAGTATCTCCCTGGGTATTAGCCTCCCACAGTATCTCCCTGGGTATTAGCCTCCAACAGTATCTCCCTGGGTATTAGCCTCCCACAGTATCTCCCTGGGTATTAGCCTCCAACAGTATCTCCCTGGGTATTAGCCTCCCACAGTATCTCCCTGGTATTAGCCTCCCACAGTATCTCCCTGGGTATTAGCCTTGCCTCTCTCTGTTCTTTCTATCCTTATGCTCTGTCCCCTCTCTCCTCCATCTCTTCTTCTTTATCATCCTCACACTTTAAGGGGAGGGATGGGAGTTGACATGAAGGATTGCTGGCTATTACTCAATTCAGAAGCAATCTCAGCATTCTCTGGCTGGGTGTTAATATGCCCAGTTGTTCATAGTTTACCATTAAACCCCATGGAGCTGTCAATTCCAGCCGGGCAATGTTCCATGGCATACCGGTGACTGAGGAAAATTCAATGGACTCTGTCAGAAGACTGACACCAAGATGCTTGAATAATTAGAAGCATGATTCTTAAGTAGAAGAAGATACTTTTTAGCAGTAGTGAGAACCTACAGACAGTGTGGTGCTCCTGGTCAGCAGTAGTGTGAACCTACAGACAGTATAGTGAGAACCTACAGACAGTGTGGTGCTCCTGGTCAGCAGTAGTGAGAACCTACAGACAGTATAGTGAGAACCTACAGACAGTGTGGTGCTCCTGGTCAGCAGTTGTGAGAACCTACAGACAGTATAGTGAGAACCTACAGACAGTGTGGTGCTCCTGGACAGCAGTAGTGAGAACCTACAGACAGTATAGTGAGAACCTACAGACAGTGTGGTGCTCCAGGTCAGCAGTAGTGAGAACCTACAGACAGTATAGTGAGAACCTACAGACAGTATAGTGAGAACCTACAGACAGTGTGGTGCTCCTGGTCAGCAGTAGTGAGAACCTACAGACAGTGTAGTGAGAACCTACAGACAGTGTGGTGCTCCTGGTCAGCAGTAGTGAGAACCTACAGACAGTGTGGTGCTCCTGGTCAGCAGTAGTGAGAACCTACAGACAGTGTGGTGAGTACCTACAGACAGTGTGGTGCTCCTGGTCAGCAGTAGTGAGAACCTACAGACAGTGTGGTGCTCCTGGTCAGCAGTAGTGAGAACCTACAGACAGTGTGGTGCTCCTGGTCAGCAGTAGTGAGAACCTACAGACAGTGTGGTGCTCCTGGTCAGCAGTAGTGAGAACCTACAGACAGTGTGGTGAGTACCTACAGACAGTGTGGTGAGTACCTACAGACAGTGTGGTGAGTACCTACAGACAGTGTGGTGAGAACCTACAGACAGTGTGGTGAGTACCTACAGACAGTGTGGTGAGTACCTACAGACAGTGTGGTGAGTACCTACAGACAGTGTGGTGAGTACCTACAGACAGTGTGGTGAGAACCTACAGACAGTGTGGTGAGTACCTACAGACAGTGTTAATCAAACATAATCCTTATAACCCTTACATTCCAATTTACTGAGAATATATCCTGAATGTGTTGAGTCTTGCTCATTGAAAGGTGATTGCTCCCGGCTGACGATTCTAAACCTAACCCTAACCCATGAGTGCTTACTTACCATATATTTAAAAGTCGATAAATGAACTGCACATATTCTCTTGACCTTGAAATCCATTTCTCCTTCAGAAGCAGAAGCAACATTCAAACACTTCCAAGTGAGCTGCTTTGTGTTTTGCTTTTTACTTGTCACATGCAGCAATTTAAAAAATCTGAAGGTATTTAAAAAACCTGAAGTGGTTTGTCAAAACAGTCTGTCAGGCTCAGGTTCTAGTGTTTAGTGTCTATGCATTCTTTATAGAAAGGATGCATCCCAAACATCACCCTAGCCAGTGTCCACCTGTCGATCAGATTAATATAGACATTACCCAGCAATGGACACATATAGACACTACCCAGCAATGGACACATATAGACACTACCCAGCAATTCTCAGTTCCTACCCACATGGTCTCTCCTTCTCTGTCCTTTACACCTACCCTCTCAGTTCCTACCCACATGGTCTCTCCTTCTCTGTCCTTTACACCTACCCTCTCAGTTCCTACCCACATGGTCTCTCCTTCTCTGTCCTTTACACCTACCCTCTCAGTTCCTACCCACATGGTCTCTCCTTCTCTGTCCTTTACACCTACCCTCTCAGTTCCTACCCACATGGTCTCTCCTTCTCTGTCCTTTACACCTACCCTCTCAGTTCCTACCCACATGGTCTCTCCTTCTCTGTCCTTTACACCTACCCTCTCAGTTCCTACCCACATGGTCTCTCCTTCTCTGTCCTTTACACCTACCCTCTCAGTTCCTACCCACATGGTCTCTCCTTCTCTGTCATTTACACCTACCCTCTCAGTTCCTACCCACATGGTCTCTCCTTCTCTGTCCTTTACACCTACCCTCTCAGTTCCTACCCACATGGTCTCTCCTTCTCTGTCCTTTACACCTACCCTCTCAGTTCCTACCCACATGGTCTCTCCTTCTCTGTCCTTTACACCTACCCTCTCAGTTCCTACCCACATGGTCTCTCCTTCTCTGTCATTTACACCTACCCTCTCAGTTCCTACCCACATGGTCTCTCCTTCTCTGTCCTTTACACCTACCCTCTCAGTTCCTACCCACATGGTCTCTCCTTCTCTGTCCTTTACACCTACCCTCTCAGTTCCTACCCACATGGTCTCTCCTTCTCTGTCCTTTACACCTACCCTCTCAGTTCCTACCCACATGGTCTCTCCTTCTCTGTCCTTTACACCTACCCTCTCAGTTCCTACCCACATGGTCTCTCCTTCTCTGTCCTTTACACCTACCCTCTCAGTTCCTACCCACATGGTCTCTCCTTCTCTGTCCTTTACACCTACCCTCTCAGTTCCTACCCACATGGTCTCTCCTTCTCTGTCCTTTACACCTACCCTCTCAGTTCCTACCCACATGGTCTCTCCTTCTCGGCATTAATATTAGCAGGTGCAGCAATAGAATAACTATGCACGACCCTTAACACATCCTGGTCCTCAACACATCCTGGTCCTCAACACATCCTGGTCCTCAACACATCCTGGTCCTCAACACATCCTGGTTCTTAACACATCCTGGTCCTCAACACATCCTGGTCCTCAACACATCCTGGTCCTCAACACATCCTGGTCCTCAACACATCCTGGTTCTTAACACATCCTGGTTCTCAACACATCCTGGTCCTCAACACATCCTGGTTCTCAACACATCCTGGTCCTCAACACATCCTGGTTCTCAACACATCCTGGTCCTCAACACATCCTGGTTCTCAACACATCCTGGTCCTCAACACATCCTGGTTCTCAACACATCCTGGTTCTTAACACATCCTGGTCCTCAACACATCCTGGTTCTCAACACATTCTGGTCCTCAAAACATTCTGATTTATAACATATATTGGTTCTCAACACATCCTGTTCCTGAGCACATTCTGGTCCCTAAGTCATCCTGATCTATTGTATATACCGGACCTCAACACATTATAGCCCTAACCCTAACCCATTATATACATCCTGGCCCTTAACACATTATAGCCCTAACCCTAACCCATTATATACATCCCGGCCCTTAACACATTATAGCCCTAACCCTAACCCATTATATACATCCCGGCCCTTAACACATTATAGCCCTAACCCTAACTCATTATATACATCCTGGCCCTTAACACATTATAGCCCTAACCCTAACTCATTATATACATCCTGGCCCTTAACACATTATAGCCCTAACCCTAACCCATTATATACATCCCGGCCCTTAACACATTATAGCCCTAACCCTAACTCATTATATACATCCTGGCCCTTAACACATTATAGCCCTAACCCTAACCCATTATATACATCCTGGCCCTTAACACATTATAGCCCTAACCCTAACCCATTATATACATCCTGGCCCTTAACACATTATAGCCCTAACCCTAACCCATTATATACATCCTGTCCCTTAACACATTATAGCCCTAACCCTAACCCATTATATACATCCTGGCCCTTAACACATTATAGCCCTAACCCTAACTCATTATATACATCCTGGCCCTTAACACATTATAGCCCTAACCCTAACCCATTATATACATCCTGGCCCTAAACACATTATAGCCCTAACCCTAACTCATTATATACATCCTGGCCCTTAACACATTATAGCCCTAACCCTAACCCATTATATACATCCTGGCCCTTAACACATTATAGCCCTAACCCTAACCCATTATATACATCCTGGACCTTAACACATTATAGCCCTAACCCTAACCCATTATATACATCCTGGCCCTTAACACATTATAGCCCTAACCCATTATATACATCCTGGCCCTTAACACATTATAGCCCTAACCCTAACCCATTATATACATCCCGGCCCTTAACACATTATAGCCCTAACCCTAACTCATTATATACATCCTGGCCCTTAACACATTATAGCCCTAACCCTAACCCATTATATACATCCTGTCCCTTAACACATTATAGCCCTAACCCTAACCCATTATATACATCCTGGCCCTTAACACATTATAGCCCTAACCCTAACCCATTATATACATCCTGGCCCTTAACACATTATAGCCCTAACCCTAACCCATTATATACATCCTGGCCCTTAACACATTATAGCCCTAACCCTAACCCATTATATACATCCTGGCCCTTAACACATTATAGCCCTAACCCTAACCCATTATATACATCCTGGCCCTTAACACATTATAGCCCTAACCCTAACCCATTATATACATCCTGGCCCTTAACACATTATAGCCCTAACCCTAACCCATTATATACATCCTGGCCCTTAACACATTATAGCCCTAACCCTAACCCATTATATACATCCTGGCCCTTAACACATTATAGCCCTAACCCTAACCCATTATATACATCCTGGCCCTAAACACATTATAGCCCTAACCCTAACCCATTATATACATCCTGGCCCTTAACACATTATAGCCCTAACCCTAACCCATTATATACATCCTGGCCCTTAACACATTATAGCCCTAACCCTAACCCATTATATACATCCTGGCCCTTAACACATTATAGCCCTAACCCTAACCCATTATATACATCCTGGCCCTTAACACATTATAGCCCTAACCCTAACCCATTATATACATCCTGGCCCTTAACACATTATAGCCCTAACCCTAACCCATTATATACATCCTGGCCCTAAACACATTATAGCCCTAACCCTAACCCATTATATACATCCTGGCCCTTAACACATTATAGCCCTAACCCTAACCCATTATATACATCCTGGCCCTTAACACATTATAGCCCTAACCCTAACCCATTATATACATCCTGGCCCTTAACACATTATAGCCCTAACCCTAACCCATTATATACATCCTGGCCCTTAACACATTATAGCCCTAACCCTAACCCATTATATACATCCTGGCCCTAAACACATTATAGCCCTAACCCTAACCCATTATATACATCCTGGCCCTAAACACATTATAGCCCTAACCCTAACCCATTATATACATCCTGGCCCTAAACACATTATAGCCCTAACCCTAACCCATTATATACATCCTGGCCCTTAACACATTATAGCCCTAACCCTAACCCATTATATACATCCTGGCCCTAAACACATTATAGCCCTAACCCTAACCCATTATATACATCCTGGTCCTAAACACATTATAGCCCTAACCCTAACCCATTATATACATCCTGGCCCTTAACACATTATAGCCCTAACCCTAACCCATTATATACATCCTGGCCCTTAACACATTATAGCCCTAACCCTAACCCATTATATACATCCTGGTCCCTAAGACATCCTGATACCGGTCCTCCACACATTAGCAGTTCAATATATCTGTTTTTCATCAGCTGTGGGTGGTTATGATATATGCAGTTTGTGATGGACTACTCATGTGGTTAAGGTTAGGGTTAGGGCTGGTGTAAAGCGTTCCAGAGAATATGTGCTGTATGTGATGTGAACACAGCTGCACCCAGACATTAAATGTACCCGCGACTCTGAGCACTGTTCTCATGCTTCACTGCTCAGCTAATAAAATGACCATAAAATCATTCTCCCAACCAATAAACAGAGCCAGAACACCATCACCTGAGGACCCATTGTCTCCAATCAGTTCATATCAAAATACATTTTGAAAATGTCCCTTCCAGAAAAAGGAATGATAATTAGTTCAGACCTGTAAGGAGCAGAATATCAAACAATCAATCTGTGTTGCTGTGAATACTAGAGTGAGATGGTACTATGTACTAGAGTGAGATGGTATCTATGTACTAGAGTGAGCACAAACAGAGCCTTCTGTGAGATGGTATCTGTGTACTAGAGTGAGATGGTATCTATGTACTAGAGTGAGATGGTACTATGTACTAGAGTGAGATGGTACTATGTACTAGAGTGAGATGATATATATGTACTAGAGTGAGATGGTACTATGTACTAGAGTGAGATAGTATATATGTACTAGAGTGAGATGGTATCTATGTACTTGAGTGAGATGGTACTATGTTCTAGAGTGAGATGGTACTATGTACTAGAGTGAGATGTTATCTATGTACTATAGTTAGCACAAACACAGCCTTCTGTGAGATTGTATATGTGTACTAGAGTGAGATGGTATCTATGTACTAGAGTGAGATGGTACCATGTACTAGAGTGAGATGGTACTATGTACTAGAGTGAGGTGGTACTATGTACTAGAGTGAGATGGGAGACCAGTGAGAGTGAGAGTGAGACCAGGGTCTGGTCCCGGTCTGGTCCGGGGTCTGGTCCAGGGTCTGGTCCAGGGTCTGGTCCAGGGTCTGGTCCCAGTCTGGTCCAGGGTCTGGTCCAATTCTGGTCCCATTCTGGTCCCGGTCTGGTCCCTGGTCTGGTCCTGGGTGTGGTCCCCGGTCTGGTCCCAGGTCTGGTCCAGGGTCTGGTCCCGGTCTGGTCCCGGGTCTGGTCCCCGGTCTGGTCCCAGGTCTGGTCCAGGGTCTGGTCCCGGGTCTGGTCCCGGGTCTGGTCCCGGTCTGGTGCGTCGGGGGCCCTCACCTTCACTGCCACCTATATGACAGAGCACGTAACCCTTGTGGTTCTCCCTGTGGGTCCACGTAAAATAAAGTTAAAAATTGCAAAAGTAATTTTCAACATTAGCAATATCTACATTTTATTTATCAACTTTATGTTGTTTTAATGAATATTTTAAAAAATTGTGTCAAAGAAAAGAACATTTCTATTGGATTCAAAACTTTTGAGCAATAGTGTATTTGTATTTTTTTATTATTAATTTGAACAGGTTTAGCCTCATTCAGCCTCATTTCATTATCAATGAAAATCCTTGTTTTCTGACCCTGGCAATTCCACTGACTCCTACCCTGATTTGGATCTCTGATGCCATCTAGTGGTTGAATTAAACTGAACACGGTCAGACAGCAGTTCAGTTTGGGTAGTTAGTTACATGTTATGAGATGTGATATTAGGTGACATCTAGTGGTTGAATTAAACTGAACACGGTCAGACAACAGTTCAGTTTGGGTAGTTACAAACTGATTCTAGATAACCCAAACAGATTCTAGTTCATTCAAAACTGATCCTAGTTAACCCAAATTGATTCTAGTTCATTCAAAACTGATCCTAGGTCATTCATGACATTTTGTTCTGAGTAACTTCTTGGAAGCAAGGATAAGGAAAATATAGAAATATTTTGAAACATACTAGACTCACTTTATTTATAAAGTCTTTATTATTACTTTCGTATTAAAAAATATACACATTGACTGGTTACAAAATGTTTTCAAGAGAAAAATTATAGATTTGATACAACAAATTAAATATGTATGAATTACACAAAATATATGCCATTTGTTTCCATTAATAAATAAAAAGTCATCCCAAACAGTATCTTCAGGTTGTAAATCAAGTCAGTAGCATTACTGAGGTAGTTGCTTATTTAGATCTGCGATGTGTCCCAAATCCCAGCCTATGTCCCCAAAGGACCCTAGTCAAATGTAGTGACCTACATATGAATAGGGTGCAAGTAGTACACTACATATTCTGTTATACAATCTGCTGACATAAGAAATGATAGAATGTTGCTGTAAAGCTTTAGAAGTTGCGTACCATGTCATGTTTTAGTGACATAATCTTGAACAGTGCTCAGTAGTTAATCATTATCATGGTCCCTCAACATTCACTCAACACTAACACTTCCCCATATCATATATAACATATATAATATATCAGATACTGTATATCATATATAACATATATCATATACTGTATATCATATATCATATATAACATATATAATATGTCTTATCCATATACATATCTGATTAGTGTTTCAGGTGTAATAATTGTGCCAACAGAATCATTATGAAAACATAATCAATACAGAAAATAATACAGAAACAGCCAATAATACAGTTAATACAACAACAAAACTGTCTTTATCAATGTAGTACCGCAGACTTCTGCAGTACTTTACAAAGTAAAAAATATGAAAGCATAAAAGACATGCATTTTATATTCATAGCAACCTGTTTACTGGCATCAAGTACACTAGAAACATTACATCTCAGTAGTAAATGTGTAGATTTTTTTTAGGTCTTCACTATTCAGGTCTTTAGAACCTGGCCGAGAAGTCTTTAGAACATGGCCAAGATGTCTTAAGAACTTCCAGGTCTTAAGAACTCAATTCAAAATGTCTTTAGAACCTTTTCAGGTCTTCAGAACCTGGCCAAAAAGTATTTAGAACATGGGCGAGAAGTCTCTAGAACTTCCAGGTCTTAAGATTCAAAAGGTCTCTAGAACCTTTTCAGGTCTTTAGAACCTGGCCAAGAAGTACTCATTCCAATTAATATTTTTTAAGATATTTTGGGGCATTTTGTATTCTAAATTAACTGATAGTAAAGTGGGGAAGGTAGAAGAGAGTGTGCTGCAAAAGGTGCAGGGCGGAATCAAATCCAAGCGGCAGCAATAAGAGTTTGCCTGTAGACAGCAGACTAGACCACTGGAACACCCAAGGCCTCTCCAATTCATCTTTAATTCCCTTTGAGATTTGGTTGCTTGTCATGACAATATGCCATACCAGTTGTAGTACTGTAGGTTCATATTGATCCAAATCAGTACATGGATTCTGCGACAAGCCCATCTGCAAAACATACAAAGTAATATTAAAGTCGTTTGAACCATACTTAATATAACTGTTAAAAATATGATTTATGTCTATACAGTGATTTATGTATGTTTAGACTGTATTATGTATCTCTATATAGTGAGGCATTTATGTCTATATTTTTTTAATGTATATCTATATTGTGTTTCATGTATGTCAATATAGTGTATTATGCAGGTCTATATTGTTTATTATGTATGTCTATATTTGGTTTTATGTATCTCCAATTAGTATGTATGTCTAAATTGTGTTTCATGTATATTTGTATGGTGTATTAAGCATGTCTATATTGCACATTATATATGTCTAATATGTGCTTTATGCATGTCAAAATTAGGGATGCACCGAATATTCGGCCACCGAAAAATTTAGGCCGAAAATGGCCCAAAAGGGCATTTTCGGTTTTCGGCCGAAATACTTTTATAACCGAAACAATACGGCCGAAATATGTTGTGATCTATTCGGATCCTCTGAACTTCATCGCGACTGTACTTGATCCGCGTTATAAAGACCATTACTTGGATGCAGAAATAAAGCAGCGCGCACGAGAAATGATCCAGGCGGCGATGGATGCGGAGAACCCGCGTGGAGACGGAGAAATAGCGCACGGAGCAGTAGGGCACGGAGCAGTAGGGCACGGAGCAGTAGGGCACGGAGCAGCAGCGCACGGAGATCAGAGCGCAGAAAAAAAGACTCGTCTCTCTGCACTAGATGAGGGGCATGCACCCTCGTTGTCTCAGTGAAATCCTGCAAGAAAGTGCCTCACATGGGCGTAGGTTTAGGGGGGGACGACAACATTTTAACATGACTAAATTGTCCCCACCAATATTTTAGCGAACTCCGTTATGAGTTTGTGAAGCGATTTGGGTCAATTCCGACCGCAGCGCCAGGAGGACGGTACTAGAAACGCCGTAATTTGATTGGCTAAAAAACCTAGGGAAGGGGAGTTATCTGACACGCTATAAGTACACAGGATACTGACTGAAGACAATGGTAAAGTTACCAGTGCTTTCTGTTAATACATACCCCATATGTTAGAATCTTGCAGTCACAATAAACAGTGGAAATGTTTCCTGTGTATATTTTGCTTATGTAATGTGGCCTATTTGGGATATCCCATTAGTAGGGGCGGAGTAGTGGCACCACCAGGGTCGCTACAATATATTGAATCTGACATAGAGCATTACCATCTAAAAGTTGAACGCCAGGTACTACATAATGATTTTTGTCTGCACATGGATAGGCCTATGCTAGTTAAACTTTAGTGTAGTATAAAAGCAACAGGCTATTGTCTCAACTAAACGCAAAAATAAACACATTATTCTCAGTAAAAGTTCACTTGCCGGAGGGGGGAGAGATGTCCCCACCAAAGCTGAGACCAAACCTACGCCCTTGGTGCCTCATATCCATAAATGCAATGGTACTAATAATTGGCATAATTTATTTCGGTGTTTCGGTTTTCGGTCTTGGTTTCCTCTTTTTCGGTTTCGGCCAAGAATTTTCATTTCGGTGCATCCCTAGTCAAAATAGTGTAATATGTATGTCTATATAGTGTATTATATAAGTCTAAATTGTACTTTATCTATGACAATATATTGTGTATTATGTTTGTCAAAATTGTGCTTTATCTATGTCAATATAATGTATTGTTTGTCAAAAATGTGCTTTATCTATGTCAATATAGTGTAATATGTATGTCTATATAATGTATTATATATGTCTAAATTGTACTTTATATATGTCAATATAGTGTAATATGTATGTCTACATTGTGCTTTAAGTATCTCAATATAGTGTAATATGTACGTCTAAATAGTGTAATATGAATGTCTAAATAGTGTAATATGAATGTCTAAATAGTGTAATATGAATATCTAAATAGTGTAATATGTACGTCTAAATAGTGTAATATGTATGCCTACATCGTGTTTAATGTATAAGTGTATATTGTGTTATAATCACCTTCTTGGAGGCTGTACTGCAGGTATTGGTTGAGTTGATGCAACTCAGAAATGTCATTGTGACACCCGATCTGCAACATGCAAAGAGCCACGCTGCTATTGGCTGGTTGGAACCCTTCAATGGGGAGGGACAGAGAGAGGGGAGGGGAGTGATCCACTGGGAGGGACAGAGAGAGGGGAGGGGAGTGATCCACTGGGAGGGACAGAGAGAGGGGAGGGGAGTGATCCACTGGGAGGGACAGAGAGAGGGGAGGGGAGTGATCCACTGGGAGGGACAGAGAGAGGGGAGGGGAGTGATCCACTGGGAGGGACAGAGAGAGGGGAGGGGAGTGATCCACTGGGAGGGACAGAGAGAGGGGAGGGGAGTGATCCACTGGGAGGGACAGAGAGAGGGGAGGGAGTGATCCACTGGGAGGGACAGAGAGAGGGGAGGGGAGTGATCCACTGGGAGGGACAGAGAGAGGGGAGGGGAGTGATCCACTGGGAGGAACAGAGAGAGGGGAGGAGAGTGATTTAATGGGAGGGACAGAGAGAGGGGAGGGGAGTGATCCACTGGGAGGAACAGAGAGAGGGGAGGGGAGTGATCCACTGGGAGGGACAGAGAGAGGGGAGGGGAGTGATCCACTGGGAGGGACAGAGAGAGAGGTGATGGCTCTGTGGATAAAGGAACCTCCAGAGAAGATAATGCTGTGGTTGTGGATGTTTCCTGGGG
The DNA here is from genome assembly GCA_029465975.1 of Dallia pectoralis. Taxonomy (NCBI): domain Eukaryota; kingdom Metazoa; phylum Chordata; class Actinopteri; order Esociformes; family Umbridae; genus Dallia; species Dallia pectoralis. The sequence goes on from CM055759.1 coordinate 102,986, forward strand.
AAGGTAGCATTGGGACAGACACCCAGATTCCCAGGGGACCCCATTAAACAATCCCTCATCCAGGACAGGGGACTGAGCCTGTTGATGTGCCCAAGGATGAGACTCCAACATAGGCTCAGGGTGACTGGGGGTCTGGAAAGGACTCATGTTAAAGCTGGTAGCCAGAGAGGAGATCTGCTGGGCTAGCATGCTGATCTCTACCTTTTCTCTAGTACTATAGTGAAATGACAGGTGGAAGGTTGGTGCAGGGTTAGGGGTCAACAGGACATTAATGGAAGGAGAAATTCCCTGAGGAACGCAGTGGTGGATGTCATACAGACTGGTGGCGCCCTCTGTTGGTTGAACTGACAGGTAGCTAGGTAGGACCTCAGTATGGAGAGTCATGGTACAGTCAGCTGAACTCTCTAACATGTCAGCAACAGGCAAACAGTCCGGGACCAGTCGAGCATTAGCAGAGAATGCTGGGAAATCACACTGAGGAGAAGGAGGGCAGGACTGTGGAGAGAATGTGTTGGTCAAGTTGAAGACCTCCTGGTCTGTGGAAGAGGTTAAAGGTCCATGCGGGGTCTCTATGTAGCCCTGTAGAAAGACAGACTCCTCCAACCTCATTGGTGAGTAGCAGGGGGTGGGGCTGTAGAGGGAAGAGGTGGGGCTGTAGGGCGAAGAGGTGGGGCTGTAGGGAGGAGTGTAAAATAAGGCAGGACAGTCCCTAACAACATCCTGAGAAGAGGGATATGACAAATTGACTGCCATAGAAGTCCTGGCAGTCTTCGTCCTGGGCTCCTCTCTCCCATGTGCACTACTGGACTGGCTAGATGCTCTGGGCCTCTTCAGGGCCACGGCTGAGGATAATTGAGGAGAGGAGCAGTCGGCCTGAGGAGGACTGGGTCCAATGGTGTTGCTGTCGATCTTCTGTCTTAAAAACATGGCCTCTGTTTCACTGTGAAAGGATAAGAAATATGAATGAGTCAATTCCCCTACATCTTGATGACATCATACAGTCAAGTCCAAACAATACACACTTTCAGAGTGTCTACCTGATTACATAGTCCAAACACTACACACATTGATAGTTTCTACCTGATTACATAGTCCAAACACTACACACATTGATAGTTTCTACCTGATTACATAGTCCAAACACTACACACATTGATAGTTTCTACCTGATTACATAGTCCAAACACTACACACATTGATAGTTTCTACCTGATTACATAGTCCAAACACTACACACATTGATAGTTTCTACCTGATTACATAGTCCAAACACTACACACATTGATAGTTTCTACCTGATTACATAGTCCAAACACTACACACATTGATAGTGTCTACCTGATTACATAGTCCAAACACTACACACATTGATAGTTTCTACCTGATTACATAGTCCAAACACTACACACATTGATTTCTACCTGATTACATAGTCCAAACACTACACACATAGATAGAAACACTACACACATTGATATTTTCTACCTGATTACATAGTCCAAACACGACACACATTGAGAGTTTCTACCTGATTACATAGTCCAAACACTACACACATTGATAGTTTCTACCTGATTACATAGTTGGTGCAGCTCACTTCCGAGTTCCCAGAATGCTTAGTGGCTCTCGTATAGATCCATGGCCAGGTAAGGTCACTGTGTTGGAGTCTGAAAACGAATTCAATCTGACAACCCTCACCTGCTTGCACTGGAGAGGAACAAACAGAAAAAATACAGGGAACATACATTAATACAAGCTACTACACCCAGTCTGATGCCAAAGGAAAACGTGGTGTGTTGTTATTTTAGTGTTAAAAACATTAGTTTATAATGTTTCGTGTAGTATAATGTAATATAATTGAGTACAATATTGTATTAATATAGTTTTGTTTACTCTATTGTAAGTATGTGGAGAACATACATACATGCAAGTCACTCGTACACATGACAATAAAACTTTGAATCAATCTATTGCATTTCAAAACCAACCCAAACCTGACTATGTAGTACTATGTAGTACTATTTAATATTGTACATGAAGTGTTCAGTACTTACTCAGGCTCTTATGCGAGCTGGCAGTCAAGGGCAAGTCTTCAGGGTGGAGGAGGCTGTACCACGATCGACCAATCAACTCCTCAGATGAGTAGCCCAGGTGAAAGAAAACACTGTCATCCAGGCCAGTGAATCTCATGTCTTGTCTATGGAGGCTTTCAAAGGAGGAAGGGATGGAGGAGATGCTACTGGGGAGGCGGTTCACTGTTGGTGTACACAGGCCAACAAACAATTTCTCCAGAAGTGGGACACAGCCTGGAGACGCTGACGGGAGTTGGAGTACTGCTTGGTAGCGTCCTTGGACCAGCATTGAGCAGTGACCATGTAGGAGTCTAAAGGCTTTGGATGGGTTCATCCCACACACAAAACTCCTCTCTACACAAGGAACAATACATAAACATCTATGAACATACATAAACAGCTATAAACATACATAAACATCTATGAACATACATAAACAACTATGAACATACATAAACAACTATGAACATACATAAACATCTATGAACATACATAAAAAACATAAAAAGCTCACACACAAAACTCCTCTCTACACAAGGAACAATACATAAACATCTATGAACATACATAAACAGCTATAAACATACATAAACAACTATGAACATACATAAACATCTATGAACATACATAAAAAACATAAAAATCCCACACACAAAACTCCTCTCTACACAAGGAACAATACATAAACATCTATGAACATACATAAACAGCTATAAACATACATAAACATCTATGAACATACATAAACAACTATGAACATACATAAACATATATGAACATACATAAACAACTATGAACATACATAAAAATTCCACACACAAAACTCCTCCCTACACAAGGAACAATACATAAACATCTATGAACATACATAAACAGCTATAAAAATACATAAACAACTATGAACATACATAAACATCTATGAACATACATAAAAAACATAAAAATCCCACACACAAAACTCCTCTCTACACAAGGAACAATACATAAACATCTATGAACATACATAAACAGCTATACACATACATAAACATCTATGAACATACATAAACAACTATGAACATACATAAACATATATGAACATACATAAACAACTATGAACATACATAAAAATTCCACACACAAAACTCCTCCCTACACAAGGAACAATACATAAACATCTATGAACATACATAAACAGCTATAAAAATACATAAACATCTATGAACATACATAAACAACTATGAACATACATAAACATCCCACACACAAAACCCCTCTCTACACAAGGAACAATACATAAACATCTATGAACATACATAAACAGCTATAAACATACATAAACATCTATGAACATACATAAACAACTATGAACATACATAAAAAACATAAAAATCCCACACACAAAACTCCTCTCTACACAAGGAACAATACATAAACATCTATGAACATACATAAACAGCTATAAACATACATAAACATCTATGAACATACATAAACAACTATGAACATACATAAAAAACATAAAAATCCCACACACAAAACTCCTCTCTACACAAGGAACAATACATAAACAACTATGAACATACATAAACATCTATGAACATACATAAAAAACATAAAAATCCCACACACAAAACTCCTCTCTACACAAGGAACAATACATAAACATCTATGAACATACATAAACAGCTATGAACATACATAAACATATATGAACATACATAAACAACTATGAACATACATAAACATATATGAACATACATAAACAACTATGAACATACATAAAAATCCCACAAACAAAACTCTTCTCTAGATAAGGAACACTACATAAACATACATAAACATCTCTGAACATACATAAACATCTCTGAACATACATAAACATCCAACAATCCATCATTTGGTTTTCCAAAGAGCTCCTAAATCATTGGCTGACATAATTAGAGCTCCTAAATCATTGGCTGACATAGTTAGAGCTCACTTTTACATAGAGTAATATTTTCTCATACCAGTTGATGTCGTATTGTTTAGATCAAGGTGTGACCTCACAGTCTCCACATCCTGAGTCTCAACCATATCGTAGAAGGTATCTCCCTGAAGAACATCAACCTGGAAAATAGGAAGTTCAGCATAAGTTAGTAAATCGTTACTCAGTAAGTGAGCTGATAAAGGCTTAATTCTCCATGTGTATGTCCAGACTAGACTAGACATCAATGTAAACCAGGATGTTCAAGCAGGTACTTGCCATAGAGAGCCCCAGGTAATCAGAAACATTCTCCGACACATAGACCAGCCTGCCTTGGGAGGACAGGACCAGAATGAAACCATACAGTGCTGGGAGGAAGATGTCGTAAGGAGGAGAGGCAACAGAGGTGGGGGGAGAGGATGTGATATGGCTCTGATAAGATGAGAGACCTGCATGGAGAAGAGACACAATTTTTAATTAGAATAATCACGAAGAACTCCTGGCTGGTTCTGATACAAGACCTTGGATGGTGTTTCATTCTAGATAATAACACTGTGATCATCCTGAATGGTTTCATTCTAGATAATAACACTGATCATCCTGAATTGTTTCATTCTAGATAATAACACTGTGATCATCCTGAATTGTTTCATTCTAGATAATAACACTGTGATCATCCTGAATGGTTTCATTCTAGATAATAACACTGTGATCTTCCTGAATGGTTTCATTCTAGATAATAACACTGTGATCTTTCTGAATGGTTTCATTCTAGGTAATAACACTGTGATCATCCTGAATTGTTTCATTCTAGATAATAACACTGTGATCTTCCTGAATGGTTTCATTCTAGATAATAACACTGTGATCTTCCTGAATGGTTTCATTCTAGGTAATAACACTGTGATCATCCTGAATTGTTTCATTCTAGATAATAACACTGTGATCTTCCTGAATGGTTTCATTCTAGATAATAACACTGTGATCATCCTGAATGGTTTCATTCTAGATAATAACACTGTGATCATCCTGAATTGTTTCATTCTAGATAATAACACTGTGATCTTCCTGAATGGTTTCATTCTAGATAATAACACTGTGATCATCCTGAATTGTTTCATTCTAGATAATAACACTGTGATCATCCTGAATTGTTTCATTCTAGATAATAACACTGTGATCTTCCTGAATGGTTTCATTCTAGATAATAACACTGTGATCATCCTGAATTGTTTCATTCTAGATAATAACACTGTGATCATCCTGAATTGTTTCATTCTAGATAATAACATATTGTAGAGAAAGATATGGAGTGTAAAAATATATGAACTGAACGGATTACCTTGATTTATTGAAGAGAATCTAACACAACTGGAATAGACTCTTTGCCCTGTCCTAGGTTATACTTGAGCGTAACAGAGGCCCTCCTAGTGGGATCCGACTTATTTTATAGACTCTTAGAAGCTCCTCCCAGCATGTTTAGAAGCCCCTCCCAACTAGGAACTCAGGTGAAATGCTCCTCCTCCTATTACAAGCATGAACCACTCATTACCGCCCCTAATGGTTGGATGACTAAAGTACAGTTACTGTTTCAACACACGGACTAAAAAAACCTTATACTAATGAATGTAAAGTTAAACAGAAAATATAAAAATGTAAACTAAATGTAAACAATGAATGCTATAGAATACTAATGAGGTAAACAGAATAATAATATAAAACAAATTAGGTAATATAAAATGTAAACAAACTGAAAATCTACCACAAACACTGTGATCATTCTGAATGGTTTCATTCGAGATATTAACTCTTTGATTATGTGCTCACCCTGGTAGAGAATGTTCTTCCTGATGTACGCTGTGATGACAGCCATGCTATGAAGGTAGGACATTCTCTCCTGGTCATCCTGAAGGATGGGAAGCAAAGCTTTCATGTTTCTGATTTCCTCGTTGATTTGATCCCTTCTGGCTTTAGATGCGCCTTTAGTCGACCTATGGGACAACACCATGGCAACTTTTCAGGACAACACAGAAGGAGGAACTAACAGGTAGTCCGCAAGCTTCTCAGTCTTTCTCAGTCTACTGAGCTACTATTTAAAGCTATCTAAAGCTACTATTTCATACATAGCAGATTTGCAGAGAAATGTCCCAAAGCCTGTTTCTGAGGGTATTCCTTGGCTGGAGTAGTTGCTATGGAAACAACTGTAGCTGAATCAGGCTTGGTGGTTCAGAGGACTTGCTGGCTGCTCTGTGTCCAACCTGTCTGCTGGTATCTGTGTCTGGCCTGTAGTGCCTGTGGCTCAAGGTTTTATAGGCAGCATCAGAGAGTGGGGGAGTCAGGAGGCTGGACTTTATCCACTCCTCTAACACTCATTACGCTCTCCTAATAAATCACACACTAACACAACACTGAGCCACAATAGAAACACTCTCTACTAGTGATCATTTGAATCACTGTAGTTCTGTATTAGTTACTATTAAATAATATTAAAAACAATCAAACCAACTTGTAGCGCTGATATTACAGTGTGATTAAAGAAATAACAGTTTTCCCATAATGCAGAGAACTAGTATTACTAGGCTGAACTTACCTGAATCTCTTGATGAGTCACTCACAGATTAATGGGTTCAGAAGCACTTATTTACATCAAACTCTCACACAAGATAAACCACCTAAAAATTAAGTAAAAAAGTGGGATATGTTCACATTAAAATTCTAGACATGGAAATAATTACCATGGAAACATAGAATATAAATAATACATCAGTTAGAGGTGAAAAATTATATTCCAAAACATGAGCAATAATAACTGTTTGATCGTTTAAATTTTTTTTTTTAACACAACACCTACCGAACGTAGAAAAATTGATAAAATAGTAAATATGATACATTATAACCTTTATAGTTTATAAATTCGGTTAATGTTACATGTTGTGACGTAACGGTTTGTGGAGGGATTCATTAGTTACCGTCTGTCTAAAAATAAACACGCAAACAAAAACACGTAAACACAAACAACTAAACACAAATATGTGTTGTTGTTAAATGGTCATCCAACTGTATTCTTAATTTAGCATAATTACCATAACATCTGCAATGACCACAGCAAAACTGTACAGAAATAATCAAGTAATCGTTGATTTTGCAACATGATCAGAGACATTTAAACAAGAATAAAAGCATGTTGGGCCATTTGAAAACTATATGTTGAATGAAATATGAGATTAAAAAGAATAGACATGCAAATTAATCACTCTAAGAAACATTGCTCTCATGAATATTAAAATTAACAAACTGAAATCTAAAATTAAATTCATAAACGGCTTCCTCTTCCGCAACAGGGCTTCCTTCACCAGGCTGCCAAACTTGCCTTGGCGAAAATGACTATTATCCCAATGTTTGACTTTGGCGATGTCACTTGTAGAACAGCATCATATCTCTGTGCTGAAAAAACTGGACATGATCTACCATAGTGTCATACGTTTTGTTACAAATGCCCCTTACAACACCCACCACTGTAAGCTTTATGCATTAGTTGGCTGGCCGTCATTAACTACTCTGCGTTTAACTCATTGGTACCAACTTATTTACAAGTCTCTGCTTGGCAAAGTCCCGCTGTCTAGTTACTATTGCTCTACCCACCTGCAGTCTACGCTCAAGCAGGTACATTGCTTTAGTGACCCCAAAAGCCTGCTCAACATTCGGTCACCAATCATTCCAGTTCGTAGCCGCTAATGACTGCAAGATTTACAAAAATCCCTAAAACTCAAAACTGCTCCTGTCTGATCTCTGTACCTGCTAACGGTCTTCAACCTCTTCTCACTTTGCCATGCCCTATTTGCACCTGTACTGCTGTCATACCTGTGTACACTGTTGAACCACTCTTTGTGCTCAGATAATGCCCAACTGATCTTTCCCATAACCTCATTTCCTTTACTCCCATGCACTCTATCGACCAACCTGCTAGAGAGACTTTATTCTGTCTATCTGCTAGGCACACTTTAATCTTTGTACATTCTGTATTTAGATACTCATTGTATTTTTTATATATATATATTTATTTATCACTGTATCTATGCTGCTCAACTGTATTTCATATACCTCATCCTGTATAATCTTGAAGCTGTATTCATTACTGTGTCCCACTGCTATTTGCACTCTTGTGTTTTGTGTATTCTGTGTAACTATATGTTGTCCTGCACATTTTCTCACCTTATCTTGGCCAGGTCGCCGTTGTAAATGAGAATTTGTTCTCAATCTGCGCACCTGGTTAAAGAAAGGTTAAATAAAAAAATGTATGATACACACTTGTGCTACTTCATTTCGTTTTTGGACACTATGCAGAAATACGAGGGTAGAAAAAATAACAATAACAGTTCAATTTAAGTTTCAATTTATTTGAAACTTTGAAATATAAATATATATTTCAAGAATATCAAGACATTTCTCCTTTGGACTATATATATTATACATTACCCAGTACTTATGCCAACTAGGCAGGGTCTCTTGACTGTTTGTGCTGTGTGTCCCTAACCCTAACCCCGTTTGTGCTGTGTGTCCCTAACCCCTAACCCCGTTTGTGCTGTGTGTCCCTAACCCCGTTTGTGCTGTGTGTCCCTAACCCCTAACCCTGTTTGTGCTGTGTGTCCCTAACCCCTAACCCCGTTTGTGCTGTGTGCCCCTAACCCCTAACCCTGTTTGTGCTGTGTGCCCCTAACCCCTAACCCCGTTTGTGCTGTGTGTCCCTAACCCCTAACCCTGTTTGTGCTGTGTGCCCCTAACCCCTAACCCTGTTTGCTCTGTTTCTGTAATTGAAAAAAAAATTAACTGAAAAAAGTAATTGGATCCAAACATACAGTATGGATGATGGTGATGTTATGGATGATGGTGATGTTATGGATGATGGTGATGTTATGGATGATGGTGATGTTATGGATGATGGTGATGTTATGGATGATGGTGATGTTATGGATGATGGTGATGTTACGGATGATGGGGATGTTATGGATGATGGTGATGTTATGGATGATGGTGATGTTATGGATGATGGTGATGTTATGGATGATGGTGATGTTACGGATGATGATGATGTTATGGATGATGGGGATGTTATGAATGATGATGTTATGGGTGATGATGTTATGGGTGATGATGATGTTATGGATGATGGTGATGTTATGGGTGATGTTATGGATGATGGTGATGTTATGGGTGATGGTGATGTTACGGATGATGGTGATGTTATGGATGATGGTGATGTTATGGATGATGGTGATGTTATGGGTGATGGTGATGTTACGGATGATGGTGATGTTATGGATAATGGTGATGTTATGGATGATGATGTTATGGGTGATGATGATATGGATGATGGTGATGTTACGGATGATGATGATGTTATGGATGATGGTGATGTTATAGATGGTGATGTTATGGATGATGATGTTATGGGTGATGATGATGTTATGGATGATGGTGATGTTATAGATGGTGATGTTATGGATGATGGTGATGTTATGGAGATGATGATGTTATGGATGATGATGTTATGGATGATGGTGATGTTATGGATGATGATGTTATGGGTGATGGTGATGTTATGGATGATGGTGATGTTATGGATGATGGTGATGTTATGGATGGTGATGTTATGGATGATGGTGATGTTATAGATGGTGATGTTATGGATGATGGTGATGTTATGGATGATGGTGATGTTATGGATGATGGTGATGTTATGGATGATGGTGATGTTATGGATGATGATGTTATGGATGATGGTGATGTTATGGATGATGGTGATGTTATGGATGATGGTGATGTTATGGATGATGGTGATGTTATAGATGATGATGATGTTATGGATGATGGTGATGTTATGGATGATGATGTTATGGATGATGGTGATGTTATGGATGATGATGTTATGGGTGATGATGATGTTATGGATGATGGTGATGTTATGGATGATGGTGATGTTATGGATGATGGTGATGTTATGGATGATGATGATGTTATGGATGATGGTGATGTTATGGATGATGGTGATGTTATGGATGATGGTGATGTTATGGATGATGATGATGTTATGGATGATGATGATGATGTTATGGATGATGGTGATGTTATAGATGGTGATGTTATGGATGATGGTGATGTTATGGATGATGATGATGTTATGGATGATGGTGATGTTATAGATGGTGATGTTATGGATGATGGTGATGTTATGGATGATGATGTGGATGATGGTGATAGATGGTGATGTTATGGATGATGGTGATGTTATGGATGATGATGTTATGATGGTGATGTTATGGATGATGGTGATGTTATGGATGATGGTGATGATTGATGTTATGATGGTGATGTTATGGATGATGGTGATGTTATGGATGATGATGTTATGGGTGATGATGTTATGGGTGATGATGATGTTATGGATGATGATGTTATGGATGATGGTGATGTTATGGGTGATGATGATGTTATGGATGATGATGTTATGGATGATGGTGATGTTATGGATGATGGTGATGTTATGGATGATGATGTTATGGATGATGGTGTTATGGATGATGGTGATGTTTTGGATGATGGTGATGTTATGGATGGATTTTCTTATAAGACTTTGTAATGATCTTTAATTGCTTCCTACCAGAGCACACCTTCAGATAGGTTTGCATTGGACAAATTGGGGAAGAAACTAGAAGTTAACTGAGTAGTGATCATATGATGTGGTTATGGATCATATGATGTGGTTTGGGTTATGGATCATATGATGTGGTTATGGATCATATGATGTGGTTATGGATCATATGATGTGGTTATGGATCATATGATGTGGTTAGGGTTATGGATCATATGATGTGGTTAGGGTTATGGATCATATGATGTGGTTATGGATCATATGATGTGGTTAGGGTTATTGATCATATGATGTGGTTAGGGATCATATGATGTGGTTATGGATCATATGATGTGGTTATGGATCATATGATGTGGTTAGGGTTATGGATCATATGATGTGGTTATGGATCATATGATGTGGTTAGGGTTATTGATCATATGATGTGGTTAGGGATCATATGATGTGGTTATGGATCATATGATGTGGTTATGGATCATATGATGTGGTTAGGGTTATGGATCATATGATGTGGTTATGGATCATATGATGTGGTTAGGGTTATTGATCATATGATGTGGTTAGGGATCATATGATGTGGTTATGGATCATATGATGTGGTTAGGATCATATGATGTGGTTAGGGTTATGGATCATATGATGTGGTTATGGATCATATGATGTGGTTAGGGTTATTGATCATATGATGTGGTTATGGATCATATGATGTGGTTATGGATCATATGATGTGGTTATGGATCATATGATGTGGTTATGGATCATATGATGTGGTTTGGGTTATTGATCATATGATGTGGTTATGGATCATATGATGTGGTTAGGGATCATATGATGTGGTTAGGGATCATATGATGTGGTTAGGGATCATATGATGTGGTTATGGATCATATGATGTGGTTAGGGATCATATGATGTGGTTATGGATCATATGATGTGGTTATGGATCATATGATGTGGTTAGGGTTAAGGATCATATGATGTGGTTATGGATCATATGATGTGGTTATGGATCATATGATGTGGTTAGGGATCATATGATGTGGTTATGGATCATATGATGTGGTTAGGGATCATATGATGTGGTTAGGGATCATATGATGTGGTTAGGGATCATATGATGTGGTTATGGATCATATGATGTGGTTTGGGTTATGGATCATATGATGTGGTTAGGGATCATATGATGTGGTTATGGATCATATGATGTGGTTATGGATCATATGATGGGGTTATGGATCATATGTGGTTTGGGTTATGGATCATATGATGTGGTTAGGGTTAGGGATCATATGATGTGGTTAAGGATCATATGATGTGGTTATGGATCATATGATGTGGTTATGGATCATATGATGTGGTTATGGATCATATGATGTGGTTATGGATCATATGATGTGGTTATGGATCATATGATGTGGTTTGGGTTATTGATCATATGATGTGGTTAGGGTTAGGGATCATATGATGTGGTTATGGATCATATGATGTGGTTAAGGATCATATGATGTGGTTATGGATCATATGATGTGGTTATGGATCATATGATGTGGTTATGGATCATATGATGTGGTTTGGGTTATTGATCATATGATGTGGTTATGGATCATATGATGTGGTTATGGATCATATGATGTGGTTAGGGATCATAAACATAACATAAACATCAGTCTGATAGTCCCTCTGAACCTTAAGCTCCTTGTGCTGAAGTCTCTCTACATTAACACCTGGACCAGAGGCCCCTGGAGGACCAGGTCTGGACTGGGCTAGACAGAACGTCCGGAGGCTCTGGGTCTGCAAGGGACCAACTTCCTGTATGATGCGTGGTCCAGGCATTAGGGGGCCAAGCAGGACAGTGTGTCTCTAGCACTCCTCTCAAAGCTGACCTGCAGTCTGTGAGCTGCACTTAACTTTCCAGATAACACTGGCTTTATAGACGCAGGCTGCTGACAGACAGGAACAAACTGCTGGATTTGTGAGGGGGGTGTACTGGTGTGTCTTAAAGGCTCAGTTTCCCTGAAGTGGGCTATGGGTTAAGACAGGAGGTGCACTGGTGTGGGCTATGGGTTAAGACAGGAGGTGTACTGGTGTGGGCTATGGGTTAAGACAGGAGGTGTACTGGTGTGGGCTATGGGTTAAGACAGGAGGTGTACTGGTGTGGGCTATGGGTTAAGACAGGAGGTGTACTGGTGTGGGCTATGGGTTAAGACAGGGGGTGCACTGGTGTGGGCTATGGGTTAAGACAGGGGGTGCACTGGTGTGGGCTATGGGTTAAGACAGGAGGTGTACTGGTGTGGGCTATGGGTTAAGACAGGAGGTGTACTGGTGTGGGCTATGGGTTAAGACAGGAGGTGTACTGGTGTGGGCTATGGGTTAAGACAGGAGGTGTACTGGTGTGGGCTATGGGTTAAGACAGGAGGTGTACTGGTGTGGGCTATGGGTTAAGACAGGAGGTGTACTGGTGTGGGCTATGGGTTAAGACAGGGGGTGCACTGGTGTGGGCTATGGGTTAAGACAGGAGGTGTACTGGTGTGGGCTACGGGTTAAGACAGGGGGAGGTTAGATGTCCCAGAGTAACAGCATGGGTTAACAGACTGGGGCAACTGACTGGACCAACAGACTGGACCAACAGACTGGGTTAACAGACTGGGGTATTAAACTGGTAGTTGACATCAGGGTGGGGACCACACCACCAGACTGGACTCACAACAAAGTGATGAGAGACTTTTTTATGAACATTAGTGAGACCTGAGTTGCTAAGACAACCCCTAAAAATAGTGTTGACATTTTGACATTTCAAACTGCTAAATATATTTTCAATTCATAACCCTCAATGAGTGGTGAGTTGGACGTGCTGCTATCATCACAGAAAGTTACACAGTACAGTTTGGCAGAAAAAAATGATTAATACAGTTCTACTAATGCAGTGGTTTAAGTGAGCCTAATCTCCTCACTAATCCCAGTCTGCTCCAGACCAGTAGTCAGATAACAACGTCTCAGTGTCCCTAACCCTAACCCTGATAATCAATCACAATGTTGAACTTCACTAATTTAGGATCTGTCTGGAATGGTTGTGACTTGTGCTCGACCGCAGTGGGACCACAAAGCCATACACACACACACACACACACACACACACACACACACACACCCCTCAACCTTAAGCATGCGTCCCGAAGGACAGACACACACACACACACACCCTCAACCTTAAGCACACGTCCCGAAGGACAGACACACACACACACACACACACACACACCCCTCAACCTTAAGCACGCGTCCCGAAGGACAGACACACACACACACACACACTCACACACACTAACACACACTGCACATTCCCAAGACCATTAGCAGAGAAAAGTAAAGGGACTGAAGCAGCAGGAGTCCATCAGGACCAACTAACACTAAACTTAACCTCTGACTAACTAACACTAAACTTAACCTCTGACTAACTAACACTAAACTTAACCTCTGACTAACTAACACTAAACTTAACCTCTGACTAACTAACACTAAACTTAACCTCTGACTAACTAACACTAAACTTAACCTCTGACTAACACTAAACTTAACCTCTGACTAACTAACACTAAACTTAACCTCTGACTAACTAACACTAAACTTAACCTCTGACTAACTAACACTAAACTTAACCTCTGACTAACTAACACTAAACTTAACCTCTGACCTAACAACCATGACCACACGATGCAATGGTACAGTGGAACTTGACCAGAGCTAACACAGTGGTCATGCTATCTTGATATAATTCCACGTATGGGGAAAAATATCCAGACAGAGGAAAGAGTAGTGATATAAAAGTTCAGGGGTGACAGGAGTGGTCTGAATCCTGATTGGCTAACAAGCATGGTATAGGTAAGCAAGGCATAAGGGGATGTGGTTTATAGACAATATACCACAGATAAGCTGTTTTCAGGCACAACACAACTCTATTGGTATATTGGCGATATATCACAAACATATAATAATAATCTGGTTACCAACTCTATTGGTATATTGGCGATATATCACAAACATATAATAATAATCTGGTTACCAACTCTATTGGTATATTGGCGATATATCACAAACATATAATAATAATCTGGTTACCAACTCTATTGGTATATTGGCGATATATCACAAACATATAATAATAATCTGGTTACCAACTCTATTGGTATATTGGCGATATATCACAAACATATAATAATAATCTGGTTACCAACTCTATTGGTATATTGGCGATATATCACAAACATATAATAATAATCTGGTTACCAACTCTACTGGTATATTGGCGATATATCACAAACATATAATAATAATCTGGTTACCAACTCTATTGGTATATTGGCGATATATCACAAACATATAATAATAATCTGGTTACCAACTCTATTGGTATATTGGCGATATATCACAAACATATAATAATAATCTGGTTACCAACTCTATTGGTATATTGGCGATATATCACAAACATATAATAATAATCTGGTTACCAACTCTACTGGTATATTGGCGATATATCACAAACATATAATAATAATCTGGTTACCAACTCTATTGGTATATTGGCGATATATCACAAACATATAATAATAATCTGGTTACCAACTCTATTGGTATATTGGCAATATATCACAAACATATAATAATAATCTGGTTACCAACTCTATTGGTATATTGGCGATATATCACAAACATATAATAATAATCTGGTTATCAACTCTATTGGTATATTGGCGATATATCACAAACATATAATAATAATCTGGTTACCAACTCTATTGGTATATTGGCGATATATCACAAACATATAATAATAATCTGGTTACCAACTCTATTGGTATATTGGCGATATATCACAAACATATAATAATAATCTGGTTACCAACTCTACTGGCATATTGGCAATATATCACAAACATATAATAATAATCTGGTTACCAACTCTATTGGTATATTGGCGATATATCACAAACATATAATAATAATCTGATTACCAACTCTACTGGTATATTGGCGATAAAACACAAACATATAATAATAATCTGGATACCAACTCTATTGGTATATTGGCGATATATCACAAACATATAATAATAATCTGGTTACCAACTCTATTGGTATATTGGCGATATATCACAAACATAAAATAATAATCTGGTTACCAACTCTACTGGCATATTGGCAAAATATCACAAACATATAATAATAATCTGGTTACAAACTCTACTGGTATATTGGCAATATATCACAAACATATAATAATAATCTGGTTACAAACTCTATTGGTATATTGGCGATAAAACACAAACATATAATAATAATCTGGATACCAACTCTATTGGTATATTGGCGATATATCACAAACATAAAATAATAATCTGGTTACCAACTCTATTGGTGATATATCACAAACATATAATAATAATCTGGTTATCAACTCTATTGGTATATTGGCGATATATCACAAACATATAATAATAATCTGGTTATCAACTCTACTGGCATATTGGCGATATATCACAAACATATAATAATAATCTGGTTACCAACTCTATTGGTATATTGGCGATATATCACAAACATATAATAATAATCTGGTTACCAACTCTATTGGTATATTGGCGATATATCACAAACATATTATAATAATCTGGTTACCAACTCTATTGGTATATTGGCGATATATCACAAACATATAATAATAATCTGGTTACCAACTCTATTGGTATATTTTGGCGATATATCACAAACATATAATAATAATCTGGTTACCAACTCTACTGGTATATTGGCGATAAAACACAAACATATAATAATAATCTGGATACCAACTCTATTGGTATATTGGCGATATATCACAAACATATAATAATAATCTGGTTACCAACTCTATTGGTATATTGGCGATATATCACAAATATAAAATAATAATCTGGTTACCAACTCTACTGGCATATTGGCAATATATCACAAACATATAATAATAATCTGGTTACAAACTCAACTGGTATATTGGCAATATATCACAAACATATAATAATAATCTGGTTACCAACTCTATTGGTATATTGGCGATATATCACAAACATATAATAATAATCTGGTTATCAACTCTATTGGTATATTGGCGATATATCACAAACATATAATAATAATCTGGTTATCAACTCTACTGGCATATTGGCGATATATCACAAACATATAATAATAATCTGGTTACCAACTCTACTGGCGTATTGGCGATATATCACAAACATATAATAATAATCTGGTTACCAACTCTATTGGTATATTGGCGATATATCACAAACATATAATAATAATCTGGTTACCAACTCTACTGGTATATTGGCGATATATCACAAACATATAATAATAATCTGGTTACCAACTCTACTGGTATATTGGCGATATATCACAAACATATAATAATAATCTGGTTACCAACTCTACTGGTATATTGGCGATATATCACAAACATATAATAATAATCTGGTTACCAACTCTATTGGTATATTGGCGATATATCACAAACATATAATAATAATCTGGTTACCAACTCTATTGGTATATTGGCGATATATCACAAACATATAATAATAATCTGGTTATCAACTCTACTGGTATATTGGCGAAATATCACAAACATATAATAATAATCTGGATACCAACTCTATTGGTATATTGGCGATATATCACAAACATATAATAATAATCTGGTTACCAACTCTATTGGTATATTGGCGATATATCACAAACATAAAATAATAATCTGGTTACCAACTCTACTGGCATATTGGCAATATATCACAAACATATAATAATAATCTGGTTACAAACTCAACTGGTATATTGGCAATATATCACAAACATATAATAATAATCTGGTTACCAACTCTATTGGTATATTGGCGATATATCACAAACATATAATAATAATCTGGTTATCAACTCTATTGGTATATTGGCGATATATCACAAACATATAATAATAATCTGGTTATCAACTCTACTGGCATATTGGCGATATATCACAAACATATAATAATAATCTGGTTACCAACTCTACTGGCGTATTGGCGATATATCACAAACATATAATAATAATCTGGTTACCAACTCTATTGGTATATTGGCGATATATCACAAACATATAATAATAATCTGGTTACCAACTCTACTGGTATATTGGCGATATATCACAAACAAATAATAATAATCTGGTTACCAACTCTACTGGTATATTGGCGATATATCACAAACATATAATAATAATCTGGTTACCAACTCTACTGGTATATTGGCGATATATCACAAACATATAATAATAATCTGGTTACCAACTCTATTGGTATATTGGCGATATATCACAAACATATAATAATAATCTGGTTACCAACTCTATTGGTATATTGGCGATATATCACAAACATATAATAATAATCTGGTTATCAACTCTACTGGTATATTGGCGATATATCACAAACATATAATAATAATCTGGTTACCAACTCTACTGGTATATTGGCGATATATCACAAACATATAATAATAATCTGGTTACCAACTCTATTGGTATATTGCCGATATATCACAAACATATAATAATAATCTGGTTACCAACTCTACTGGTATTTTGCCGATATATCACAAACATATAATAATAATCTGGTTATCAACTCTACTGGCATATTGGCGATATATCACAAACATATAATAATAATCTGGTTACCAACTCTACTGGCGTATTGGCGATATATCACAAACATATAATAATAATCTGGTTACCAACTCTATTGGTATATTGGCGATATATCACAAACATATAATAATAATCTGGTTACCAACTCTACTGGTATATTGGCGATATATCACAAACATATAATAATAATCTGGTTACCAACTCTACTGGTATATTGGCGATATATCACAAACATATAATAATAATCTGGTTACCAACTCTACTGGTATATTGGCGATATATCACAAACATATAATAATAATCTGGTTACCAACTCTATTGGTATATTGGCGATATATCACAAACATATAATAATAATCTGGTTACCAACTCTATTGGTATATTGGCGATATATCACAAACATATAATAATAATCTGGTTATCAACTCTACTGGTATATTGGCGATATATCACAAACATATAATAATAATCTGGTTACCAACTCTACTGGTATATTGGCGATATATCACAAACATATAATAATAATCTGGTTATCAACTCTATTGGTATATTGGCGATATATCACAAACATATAATAATAATCTGGTTATCAACTCTACTGGTATATTGGTGATATATCACAAACATATAATAATAATCTGGTTACCAACTCTACTGGTATATTGCCGATATATCACAAACATATAATAATAATCTGGTTACCAACTCTATTGGTATATTGCCGATATATCACAAACATATAATAATAATCTGGTTACCAACTCTACTGGTATATTGGCGATATATCACAAACATATAATAATAATCTGGTTATCAACTCTACTGGCATATTGGCGATATATCACAAACATATAATAATAATCTGGTTACCAACTCTACTGGTGTATTGGCGATATATCACAAACATATAATAATAATCTGGTTACCAACTCTATTGGTATATTGGCGATATATCACAAACATATAATAATAATCTGGTTACCAACTCTACTGGTATATTGGCGATATATCACAAACATATAATAATAATCTGGTTACCAACTCTACTGGTATATTGGCGATATATCACAAACATATAATAATAATCTGGTTACCAACTCTACTGGTATATTGGCGATATATCACAAACATATAATAATAATCTGGTTACCAACTCTATTGGTATATTGGCGATATATCACAAACATATAATAATAATCTGGTTATCAACTCTATTGGTATATTGGCGATATATCACAAACATATAATAATAATCTGGTTACCAACTCTACTGGTATATTGGCGATATATCACAAACATATAATAATAATCTGGTTATCAACTCTATTGGTATATTGGCGATATATCACAAACATATAATAATAATCTGGTTATCAACTCTACTGGTATATTGGTGATATATCACAAACATATAATAATAATCTGGTTACCAACTCTACTGGTATATTGGCGATATATCACAAACATATAATAATAATCTGGTTACCAACTCTATTGGTATATTGCCGATATATCACAAACATATAATAATAATCTGGTTACCAACTCTACTGGTATATTGGCGATATATCACAAACATATAATAATAATCTGGTTATCAACTCTACTGGCATATTGGCGATATATCACAAACATATAATAATAATCTGGTTACCAACTCTACTGGTGTATTGGCGATATATCACAAACATATAATAATAATCTGGTTACCAACTCTATTGGTATATTGGCGATATATCACAAACATATAATAATAATCTGGTTACCAACTCTACTGGTATATTGGCGATATATCACAAACATATAATAATAATCTGGTTACCAACTCTACTGGTATATTGGCGATATATCACAAACATATAATAATAATCTGGTTACCAACTCTACTGGTATATTGGCGATATATCACAAACATATAATAATAATCTGGTTACCAACTCTATTGGTATATTGGCGATATATCACAAACATATAATAATAATCTGGTTACCAACTCTATTGGTATATTGGCGATATATCACAAACATATAATAATAATCTGGTTATCAACTCTACTGGTATATTGGCGATATATCACAAACATATAATAATAATCTGGTTACCAACTCTACTGGTATATTGGCGATATATCACAAACATATAATAATAATCTGGTTACCAACTCTATTGGTATATTGCCGATATATCACAAACATATAATAATAATCTGGTTACCAACTCTACTGGTATATTGGCGATATATCACAAACATATAATAATAATCTGGTTACCAACTCTACTGGTATATTGGCGATATATCACAAACATATAATAATAATCTGGTTACCAACTCTATTGGTATATTGCCGATATATCACAAACATATAATAATAATCTGGTTACCAACTCTATTGGTATATTGCCGATATATCACAAACATATAATAATAATCTGGTTACCAACTCTATTGGTATATTGCCGATATATCACAAACATATAATAACGCAGATGGAGCAATTAAAAGTAATACCCTGCTGATCCATTATAAATAGCGTTGGTAAGAATTAGAGCAATACAAGTTTGTGTATAGCTATGCATATACTATATGTTAGCTGTGGCACATATATGCCATATACTATGTTAGCTGTGCGCCATGTTAATACATTAGACTTGTTTGGAACGTGTATAATATAAAGCTATAATGCACCTTTGTGTTGTTGGCCAAAACACACTCCTTGTTGCCATAGTGCTTAAATAAACAGTAACATTTTTATAAATTGTTCACAACCGAGGCCAGCCAAAGTCTAGATGAGCACAGCCGAGGTCTATATGAGGCCAGCCGAGGTCTAGATGAGGCCAGCCGAGGTCTAGATGAGCACAGCCGAGGTCTATATGAGGCCAGCCGAAGTCTAGATGAGGCCAGCCGAGGTCTAGATGAGGCCAGCCGAGGTCTAGATGAGGCCAGCCGAGGTCTATATGAGGCCAGCCGAGGTCTATATGAGGCCAGCCGAGGTCTATATGAGGCCAGCCGAGGTCTATATGAGGCCAGCCGAGGTCTAGATGAGTTGGCTGATGTCCTAACTCCAGTACCTAGCTCTAGATGAGTTGGCTGATGTCCTAACTCCAGTACCTAGGTCTATATGAGTTGGCTGATGTCCTAACTCCAGTACCTAGGTCTGGATGAGTTGGCTGATGTCCTAACTCCAGTACCTAGGTCTATATGAGTTGGCTGATGTCCTAACTCCAGTACCTAGGTCTGGATGAGTTGGCTGATGTCCTAACTCCAGTACCTAGGTCTGGATGAGTTGGCTGATGTCCTCACTCCAGTAGCTAGGTCTATATGAGTTGGCTGATGTCCTAACTCCAGTAGCTAGGTCTATATGAGTTGGCTGATGTCCTCACTCCAGTAGCTAGGTCTGGATGAGTTGGCTGATGTCCTAACTCCAGTAGCTAGGTCTATATGAGTTGGCTGATGTCCTAACTCCAGTAGCTAGGTCTGGATGAGTTGGCTGATGTCCTAACTCCAGTAGCTAGGTCTGGATGAGTTGGCTGATGTCCTAACTCCAGTAGCTAGGTCTGGATGAGTTGGCTGATGTCCTAACTCCAGTACCTAGGTCTATATGAGTTGGCTGATGTCCTCACTCCAGTAGCTAGGTCTATATGAGTTGGCTGATGTCCTCACTCCAGTAGCTAGGTCTGGATGAGTTGGCTGATGTCCTAACTCCAGTAGCTAGGTCTATATGAGTTGGCTGATGTCCTAACTCCAGTAGCTAGGTCTGGATGTCCTCACTCCAGTAGCTAGGTCTGGATGAGTTGGCTGATGTCCTCACTCCAGTAGCTAGGTCTGGATGAGTTGGCTGATGTCCTAACTCCAGTAGCTAGGTCTATATGAGTTGGCTGATGTCCTCACTCCAGTAGCTAGGTCTGGATGAGTTGGCTGATGTCCTAACTCCAGTAGCTAGGTCTATACGAGTTGGCTGATGTCCTAACTCCAGTACGCCAGTAAGGGTTTTAACTACAAAATGTCTTAAATATGAGTATCATCTAACACAATTTACACAGCAAGTAGGTAGTGTGTGTTAAGGTTAATTTGGAAAGGGTTTGCAGTGACAAAAAAGTGTGAGGATAAAGTTATTTTTTAGGGTTAGGATTAGATGGGTCAGGGTTAGATGGGTTTGTGAGGACATAAACATGTTTGTGCCATCAGAACATTTGGAATTAAAACGCAATTTCCATTTACCAAACTTGTTGAACAAAACCATAAAGAAACTGAAAGGTGGGTCTCTGGGATCAGTTAGTGATGAGAGTCAAGAACTGAGTAAAGAAACCAGATCCAAATGACTGTGTTCACATTTGCCACTCTATTGAAACAATACATTAATGCTGAAAAAAGTATGCTTGTGATAATTATAACAGCGTTAAAACTATCATGGTACAATGGGAACCCCACCAAGAAAACCCAAATAAAACAATACGCATCATCACATGTGAAAGAGCTTCTCTGTTTTCAAAGTTATTGTTTTACTTAGAGTGAAAAGGAATAGAGTAACAGACTGAGAGTGTGAAGGAGGTAACGCAATCAAGAGCGGATCAACACAAAGACACACACACACACAGAGACAGCCAGACATACAGACACAGAAAAACACACCAACAGAGACACACACACACACAGAGACAGCCAGACATACAGACACAGAAAAACACACCAACAGAGACACACACACACACACACACACACACACACACACACACACACACACACACACACACACACACACACACACACACACACACACACACACACACACACACACACACACACACACACACACACACACACACACACACACACACACACACACACACACACACACACACACAGACATACACAGACAAACACACCAACAGAGACACACACACACACACGCACACACACACAGCAAGACAGACAAACACACCAACACACCAGCGTGCACACGCACACACACACACACACACACACACACAGAGACAGCCAGACATACAGACACAGACAAACACACCAACAGAGACAGACACACACACACACACACACACACACAGAGACAGCCAGACATACAGACACAGACAAACACACCAACAGAGACAGACACACACACAGAGACAGACAGACATACAGACACAGACAAACACACCAACAGAGACACACACACACACACACACACACACACACACACACACACACAGCCAGACATACAGACACAGACAAACACACCAACAGAGACACACACACACACACACGCACACACACACAGCAAGACAGACAAACACACCAACACACCAACGCACCAGCGTGCACACGCACACACACATTATTGGGTCAGCTAACTCAGTCCAGACCAGGCTATATAGGGGCTTCATAGTGGATGTATGGTTCTGTGGTTGCCAGGTCCTCTTGGGCTTCATTGGGATGTATGGTACTGTGGTTGCCAGGTCCTCTTGGGCTTCATTGGGATGTATGGTACTGTGGTTGCCAGGTCCTCTTGGGCTTAGTGGATGTATGGTACTGTGGTTGCCAGGACCTCTTGGGCTTAGTGGATGTATGGTACTGTGGTTGCCAGGTCCTCTTGGGCTTAGTGGATGTATGGTAATGTGGTTGCCAGGGTTGCTAGTTCAGCCGTGGGAGGAAAAGATGGGTCTACTGATGTTACTGTTTGTTGTCATGGCGTTCAGCTCCCACCTACAAGAGACAGAGTTCAATTAACATCTGAATAATGTGCAGCTGATAATGTGCAGCTGATAATGTGCAGCTGATATTGTGCAGCTGATATTGTGCAGCTGATATTGTGCAGCTGATATTGTGCAGCTGATATTGTGCAGCTGATATTGTGCAGCTGATATTGTGCAGCTGATATTGTGCAGCTGATATTGTGCAGCTGATATTGTGCAGCTGATAATGTGCAGCTGATATTGTGCAGCTGATATTGTGCAGCTGATATTGTGCAGCTGATATTGTGCAGCTGATATTGTGCAGCTGATATTGTGCAGCTGATATTGTGCAGCTGATATTGTGCAGCTGATATTGTGCAGCTGATATTGTGCAGCTGATATTGTGCAGCTGATATTGTGCAGCTGATATTGTGCAGCTGATAATGTGCAGCTGATATTGTGCAGCTGATATTGTGCAGCTGATATTGTGCAGCTGATAATGTGCAATGTGCAGCTGATTTTGTGCAGCTGATATTGTGCAGCTGATAATGTGCAGCTGATATTGTGCAGCTGATATTGTGCAGCTGATAATGTGCAGCTGATAATGTGCAGCTGATTTGTGTGATAATGTGCAGCTGATATTGTGCAGCTGATATTGTGCAGCTGATATTGTGCAGCTGATAATTGTGCAGCTGATATTGTGCAGCTGATATTGTGCAGCTGATAATGTGCAGCTGATATTGTGCAGCTGATATTGTGCAGCTGATATTGTGCAGCTGATATTGTGCAGCTGATATTGTGCAGCTGATATTGTGCAGCTGATAATGTGTAGTTATAAGGGTTACCGGAGGTCATGAGGAAGGCCTTGCTGATCAAGGCTGAAGTTGATCACGGCTAGCTTGCATAACGTCTTCAGATTAGGACCTGGAAGAGGCCAAACATCACATAGACCTGAGATAATGACACACACACACACACACCTGAGATAATGACACACACACACACACCTGAGATAATGACACACACACACACACCTGAGATAATGACACACACACACACCTGAGATAATGACACAAGCGCACACACACCTGAGATAATGACTGACACACACACACCTGAGATAATGACACACACACACACACCTGAGATAATGACACACACACACACCTGAGATAATGACACATACACACACACTTGAGATAATGACACTTACACACACACTTGAGATAATGACTGACACACACACACACCTGAGATAATGACACACACACACACCTGAGATAATGACACACACACACACCTGAGATAATGACAAACACACACCTGAGATAATGACACATACACACACACACACCTGAGATAATGACACACACACACACACCTGAGATAATGACACATACACACCCACTTGAGATAATGACACATACACACACACTTGAGATAATGACACATACACACACACTTGAGATAATGACTGACACACACACACACCTGAGATAATGACTGGCACACACACACACACACACCTGAGATAATGACACACGCACACACACCTGAGATAATGACACATACACACACACTTGAGATAATGACACACGCACACACACACATCTGAGATAATGACACACGCACACACACACACACATCTGAGATAATGACACATACACACACACCTGAGATAATGACACACACACCTGAGATAATGACACACGCACACACCTGAGATAATGACTGGCACACACACACACCTGAGATAATGACACACGCACACGCACCTGAGATAATGACACACGAACACACACCTGAGATAATGACAGACGCACACACACACACATCTGAAATAATGACACATACACACATATGAGATAATGACACATACACACACACACACACACACACCTGAGATAATGACACATACACACACACACCTGAGATAATGACACACACACCTGAGATAATGACACATATACACACACACACACACCTGAGATAATGACACACACACACACACACACACACACACTTACTGAAGTCCAGGATGTAGAGGTCTGAGTGATCCATGAGGTTGAACTCATCACCCATTCCCTGCTCTGGACACGGGCTGACCAGAGGAAACACTCAGCTTAGATACAGTGGAGAAAATAAATTACACACACCAGGTTTTGTGATGTGGAAAAAATGAGACAAAGACAAATCATGTCAGAACTTTTTCCACCTTTAATGGGACCGGTTACGTGAACAACTCAATTGAGTAAAGATAAATCAGACAGACAAATCACAGAGCATCAACCGGCTGTGAACTGAACAGCCTCTGACTGGTTCCAGACTTATGTTGTTGTATCCCTGTAGAGATGTTCTCACCCAGACAGACAACCAAGATCACACCAACCAGCCCCACTGACACCCAGTCTTCTTCTACCCTCTGACTGGCAGACTGACCCAGTCTTCTTCTACCCTCTGACTGGCAGACTGACCCAGTCTTCTTCTACCCTCTGACTGACAGACTGACCCAGTCTTCTTCTACCCTCTGACTGGCAGACTAAACCAGTCTTCTTCTACCCTCTGACTGGCAGACTGACCCAGTCTTCTTCTACCCTCTGACTGGCAGACTGACCCAGTCTTTTTCTACCCTCTGACTGGCAGACTGACCCAGTCTTCTACCCTCTGACTGGCCCTGTCTTCTTCTACCCTCTGACTGGCAGACTGACCCAGTCTTCTTCTACCCTCTAACTGGCAAACTGACACAGTCTTCTTCTATCCTCTGACTGGCAGACTTTTGGGCTCTTATCAGAAGAGGACATGTTGCCCTCATTAGGCCCACAGGAAGTGAGACGTGTTGGTCAGAAGTCCGGCTGGTACAACTGATAGTGGCACCCCCTCTTCCAGTCTCCACAAGGCCTCAGGCTCTATCACAACACATCTGTTTCCTACCTCACAGAGTATGTACTACCCCACACCCCCACCCCAAAATACCGCAAACTACCACACACCCCTACACACACACACACCC
Organism: Dallia pectoralis; assembly: GCA_029465975.1. Taxonomy (NCBI): domain Eukaryota; kingdom Metazoa; phylum Chordata; class Actinopteri; order Esociformes; family Umbridae; genus Dallia; species Dallia pectoralis. Next base: position 130,052 of record CM055759.1, read on the forward strand.
CCCTACACACACACACACCCCTACACACTCACACACACACCCCTACACACACCCCTACACACACCCCTACACACACCCCTACACACACACACACACCCCCTACACACACCCCTACACACACACACCCCTACACACACCCCTACACACACACACCCCTAGACACACACACACACCCCTACACACACACACACACACCCCTACACACACACACACACCTACACACACCCCTACCCACACACACACACACCAACCCACACACACACACCTACCCACACACACACACACTCACCTACCCACACACAAACCTACCCACACACAAACACCCACACACACTTACCCCCCACACACACACCAACCCCCCACACACACACACACCCTACCCCCACACACACACACACACACCTACCCCCCCCACACACACACACACACACACACACACACACACACCTACCCAAAACACACACCTACCCAAAACACACACCTACCCCCACACCTACACACCTACCCCCACACCTACACACAAATAAATAATGTTAAATATTAACAAATGAGGGTTATCAATCAACCTCTCACAATACATTTTAATAACCACCCTCTCCCTCTCCTCATATGTCCAGGACGTTGCTAATCCTCACTACATAAACAAGTTGTGGTTTTAAAGTGGCCCACAGAGGAATGAAGCACGAGCCTTAGGTCCCAGAGGGGCAGCTGGGAAACTCGTTATGACCCCACACCCCGATCCTCTCCGGCAGGTCCTCTAACCTCGACCCCGCTCCCCTCCTCAACCCCCCTCAGGCTGGACTACTTCTTATCAAGCTGAAATCACAATATGTGAACACACACTGCTGTCAGAAAAACACATTTCATTCAAAATGATAAATTAGAACGACACAGGTACAACTATAACCCAAAGATTGGTCTTGACACGTACTTAAACGAATAATGAAATAAGTCAAACAGGGTTGGTTGCTAAACATTGTTGGATTAGATTTGTATTACTTTACAACCAGTTGTATCTTTCCATTTAAAAGAACAAACCTTCTATTCAGATTCAGGGCAAGTCCCACTGCAGTATGGAGTCCTACTTGGTCTGTATCAAAGCAAACTAACCCTAACCCTGGAATTGCTCAACCAACTAACCATAGAGTTGCTCTACCAACTAACCCTGGAGTTGCTCAACCAACTAACCCTAACCCTGGAGTTGCTCTACCAACTAACCCTAAACCTGGAGTTGCTCTACCAACTAACCATAGAGTTGCTCTACCAACTAACCCTAAACCTGGAGTTGTTCTACCAACTAACCATAACCATAGAGTTGCTCTACCAACTAACCATAACCATAGAGTTGCTCTACCAACTAACCCTAAACCTGGAGTTGTTCTACCAACTAACCATAGAGTTGCTCTACCAACTAACCATAACCATAGAGTTGCTCTACCAACTAACCATAACCATAGAGTTGCTCTACCAACTAACCATAACCATAGAGTTGCTCTACCAACTAACCCTAACCCTGGAGTTGTTCTACCAACTAACCATAGAGTTGCTCTACCAACTAACCATAACCATAGAGTTGCTCTACCAACTAACCATAACCATAGAGTTGCTCTACCAACTAACCATAACCATAGAGTTGCTCTACCAACTAACCCTAACCCTGGAGTTGTTCTACCAACTAACCATAGAGTTGCTCTACCAACTAACCATAACCATAGAGTTGCTCTACCAACGAACCCTAAACCATAGAGTTGCTCTACCAACTAACCATAACCATAGAGTTGCTCTACCAACTAACCCTAAACCTGGAGTTGTTCTACCAACTAACCATAGAGTTGCTCTACCAACTAACCATAACCATAGAGTTGCTCTACCAACTAACCATAACCATAGAGTTGCTCTACCAACTAACCCTAAACCTGGAGTTGCTCTACCAACTAACCATAACCATAGAGTTGCTCTACCAACTAACCATAACCATAGAGTTGCTCTACCAACTAACCCTAACCCTGGAGTTGCTCTACCAACTAACCATAACCATAGAGTTGCTCTACCAACTAACCATAACCATAGAGTTGCTCTACCAACTAACCAAGAGTTGCTCTACCAACTAACCATAGAGTTGCTCTACCAACTAACCATAGAGTTGCTCTACCAACTAACCATAACCCTAGAGTTGCTCTACCAACTAACCATAACCCTAGAGTTGCTCTACCAACTAACCATAACCCTGGAGTTGCTCTACCAACTAACCATAACCCTAGAGTTGATCTGCCAACTAAACAACATGAACCAGACAAACTTTTTTGCACATAAATACAACATTGCACTGGTAATAACTACATATTCAATGTCCTTAAACCTTTACAAAAATGTATTTTAACTTTATTTATTGCATAATACAAACCAATGTTTCCATTGCCAATAAAGCCATTTCAAAAAGAGAGAGAGAGAGAGATCGGTCTGATCATTTGTCTGGGTGAGTGTAACCGAAACAGGGTGGCAGTTTAGGGGCTTTTAGGGGAGTTAAATTAGAGTCAAGTATCATTATGTGTGAAAGTGCTCCTCCTCCAAGTAGCATTACATCCCTGGTCTGGACCCACCGAACTCTCCCCTGCCTCCTACTCTCCCACTGCCTCATCTTCTTCTCCCCCAGCCTCCTCCTCCTCGCCCCCACCACTCTCTACCCCCCAAAAATAACATTGCTTGATGTTTCTAACAACACTCCAGAGGTGTCTAATCAAACCTCTTTCTACGTCATCCTCCCCCCAAACCAACCTCCTCCCACACCTCAGGGCTCTTCACACCAAAGGCACTAAAACTGAACTGAAGAGGGCCCATGAAACAGCTCGAGAAAAAAAATAACCACAGAGCCTCTATATTGTCTGTGATTCCAACAACAACAACTTTCACTTGTCCTACAACGATGCTAGTTCGTAACAGATAAGGAGGTCATCACACCTTCATGTGCTGTTGCATTTTAAAGAAAAACACTGGGCGTGATCTCCCTGACCTGAACAAGAAGGCTTTCATCGACTGTATAGCCTACGTGATCTTCCTGTTGAGCTTGGGCCCTTCAGAATCAGAAGCTTACTTCCTGTTACTACCTCCAGGTCAGAGGAACTCATCATGCTGCAATATGACTTCCTGTTAGACGCTTATCAGGAGAAACAGATGCAGTGTAGCTAGCCTTTGCTTTAATGTTAGCATTACTTTTTCTTATTGAGATGAAGTCTCACTGAGGAGTAAGCCAGTCTTATGTAGGGACTAGGGTATTGAAGTGGTGTTCAGTGGTCCCACAAGTGTTTAGGGGGTGTTAGGTTGTAGATAATGTTCAAGGAGTTCTCAATCTATTTAAATAGGTCAATATTTCTTCTCCATCTATTTAAATAAGTCAATATTTGTTCTCTATCTTTTTAATTAAATATGTTTTTTTACGATTTTAACAGAAGACATATGGTTAGCAATGTTCAGAGCAACAACATCACAATAAAAGCACAATATCACTCAGTGTTGTGCTTTTATGTTTCTGCCTGGATATTCCCTGCCCTATTTGGCACGTCAATTAATTAGGGTAATTGATTGCTATTGTTATTAGGTCTTTAGTCTTAGCTGTTAGTTTGTGGAGGAGCATTGAGTTCCGTCTTAATCCTCAGGTAGAGATGCTGTGTATAGCAGGGAACCAGAGAGATTAGAGGTTTGGTCCAACCACAGTCTCTAATTACAACGGCAGACAAAACTCAGCCACAATTCTTGTCAAATCTTTTAAAAACAAAAAACAAATTAGATCACAGCCTTTGCCATGAGACGTATTGTGCTCACTGATCATCCTTGAGATGTTTCTACAACATGACTAGAGTCCACCTGTGGTGAATTCAGTTGATTTTACATGATTTGAAGAGCCCACATCTGTCTATATAAGGTCCCAAAGTTGACAGTGCATGTCATAGCACAAACCAAACCAATCCATGAAGACCAAGGAATGTTCTCGACATCTCCAAGACATGGTCCTATTGAGGCTCAAATCTGGTAAAGGGAATAGAAAAAATGTTGAAGGTCCCAATGAGCACAGTGGCCTCCATCATCCAGAAATGGAAGAAGTTGGGAACCACCAGACTCTTCCTTCAGTTAGCCGCCCGGCCAATCTGACCGATCGGGGAGAAGGGCCTTAGTCAGTGAGGTGTCCAATCTGATGGTCACTTTGACAGAGCTCCAGAGTTGCTCAGTGAAGAGAGGAAAAACCTTCTAGAAAGACAACCATCTCTGCATCACTTCACCAATCAGGCCTGTTTGATAGAGTGGCCAGACAGAAGCCATTTCTCATTAAAAGGCACATGACAGCCCGTCCGGAGTTTGCCAAAAGGAAAAAGAATCAGGTCTAGTGAAACAAAGTTTGAACACTTTGTCCTGAATGCCAAGCGTCATGTCTGGAGGAAACCTGGCATCACTCAACACCTAGCCAATACCATCCCTACAGTAAAGCATGGTGGTGGCAGCCTCATGCTGTGGGGATGTTTTTCAGCAGCAGGAACTGGGAGACTAATCAGGATCGAGGGGAAGATGAATGCAGCAATATACAGAGACATCCTGGATGAAAACCTGTTCCAAATAACTCTAACCCTGACCCTAACCTCAGAATGGGGAAGGTTCATCTTCAAACAAGACAACGACCCCATGCACACAGCGAAGCTAAACTCTGTGTAAGTCCATGATTGGTCTAGCCAGAGCCGAGCCAGAGCCGAGCCAGAGCCGAGCCGAGCCAGAGCTGCGCCAGAGCCGAGCCAGAGCCGAGCCAGAGCTGCGCCAGAGCTGCGCCAGAGCTGCGCCAGAGCCGAGCCAGAGCTGCGCCAGAGCCGAGCCAGAGCTGCGCCAGAGCCGAGCCAGAGCTGCGCCAGAGCTGCGCCAGAGCTGCGCCAGAGCCGAGCCAGAGCCGAGCCAGAGCCGCGCCAGAGCCGAGCCAGAGCTGCGCCAGAGCCGAGCCAGAGCCGAGCCAGAGCCGAGCCAGAGCCGAGCCAGAGCCGAGCCAGAGCCGCGCCAGAGCCGAGCCAGAGCCGAGCCAGAGCCCATTGATCTCTGGAGAGATCTAATAATGACTGTGCATCAACGCTCCCAAACCTGATGGAGCTTGAGAGGTCTTGCAAAGAAGAATGAGAGAAACTGCCCAATTTTTTTGAAGAAATTACACTTTGCTACAATGTAAAAAAAATATGTTCCTTTACATAATGTTGGCCTAGGTTATAAGAAGATTGCAAAGAAACCCAAGAGCCAGGACCGTACAGCGGTTTAACAGGACAGGTTCCACTCAGAACAGGTCTCACCAAAGAAGTTGAGTGCCCGTGCTCAGCAACATATCTAGAAGTTGTCTTTGGGAAATAGATGTATGGGTGCTGCCAGCAATACTGCAGAGGTTCAAGGGGTGGGGGGTCACCCTGTCAGTGCTCAGACCATACGCGGCACACTGCATCAAATTGGTCTGCATGGCTGTCATCCCAGAAGGAAGCCTCTTCTAAAGATGATGCACAAGAAAGCCTGCAAACAGTTTGCTGAAAACTAGCAGAATAGGGAACTTGGATTACTGGAACCATGTACTATTGTCTGATGAAACCAAGATAAACTTATTTGGTTCAGATGGTGGGAAGTGTTTGTAGCGGCAACCAGGTGAGGAGTACAAAGACAAGTGTGTCATTCCTACAGTCAATCATGGTGGTGGGAGTGTCATGGTCTGGGGCTGCATGAGTGCTGCCGGCACTGGGGAGCTACAGTTCATTGAGGGAACCATGAATGCCAACATGTACTGTGACATACTGAAGCAGAGCCTGATCCCATACCTTCAGAGACTGGGCAGCAGGGCAGTATTCCAACATGACAACGACCCCAAACACACCTCCAAGACGACCACTGTTACCATGGCACCACACAGATCCATTATCAATTAACATGGCCACACACACACACATTAACATGGCCACACACATTAACATGGCCAAACACATACATTAACATGGCCACACACACACACATTAACATGGCCACACACACACACATTAACATGGCCACACACACACACATTAACATGGCCACACACACACATTAACATGGCCACACACACACATTAACATGGCCACACACACACATTAACATGGCCACACACACACATTAACATGGCCACACACACACATTAACATGGCCACACACATTAACATGGCCACACACACACATTAACATGGCCACACACACACACACACATTAACATGGCCACACACACACACACACACACACATTAACATGGCCACACTCACACACACACACATTAACATGGCCACACACACACATTAACATGGCCACACACACACATTAACATGGCCACACACATACATTAACATGGCCACACACATTAACATGGCCACACACACACATTAACATGGCCACACACATACATTAACATGGCCACACACATTAACATGGCCACACACATTAACATGGCCACACACACACATTAACATGGCCACACACACACACATTAACATGGCCACACACACACATTAACATGGCCACACACACACACACACATTAACATGGCCACACACACACATTAACATGGCCGATACCATCAGCATGTCCACACAACAGTCCTATCTGTTTATTACGGCACTCATGTCCTTATCCCTTTTTGTATACAGCCAGTCAATGAGTTAAAGCTTCAGATACGAAAGAACATATGTTATCAGGGCTTCAATGTAAACAGCTAAGAGAAGTAAATCAGCGGCACGTGCCTGAAAACTCCTCTGTGCTAACTCTCTGTGTATGCAAGCAGAACAGTCCTCTGTGCTAACTCTCTGTGTATACAAGCAGAACACTCCTCTGTGCTAACTCTCTGTGTATACAAGCAGAACACTCCTCTGTGCTAACTCTCTGTGTATACAAGCAGAACACTCCTCTGTGCTAACTCTCTGTGTATACAAGCAGAACACTCCTCTGTGCTAACTCTCTGTGTATACAAGCAGAACACTCCTCTGTGCTAACTCTCTGTGTATACAAGCAGAACACTCCTCTGTGCTAACTCTCTGTGTATACAAGCAGAACACTCCTCTGTGCTAACTCTCTGTGTATACAAGCAGAACACTCCTCTGTGCTAACTCTCTGTGTATACAAGCAGAACACTCCTCTGTGCTAACTCTCTGTGTATACAAGCAGAACACTCCTCTGTGCTAACTCTCTGTGTATACAAGCAGAACACTCCTCTGTGCTAACTCTCTGTGTATACAAGCAGAACACTCCTCTGTGCTAACTCTCTGTGTATACAAGCAGAACACTCCTCTGTGCTAACTCTCTGTGTATACAAGCAGAACACTCCTCTGTGCTAACTCTCTGTGTATACAAGCAGAACACTCCTCTGTGCTAACTCTCTGTGTATACAAGCAGAACACTCCTCTGTGCTAACTCTCTGTGTATACATGCAGAACAGTTCTCTGTGCTAACTCTCTGTGTATACAAGCAGAACACTCCTCTGTGCTGAGCAGTGACCTCACATCCTGCCGGGGTCAAGTCTTCTGATTGACAGCACACACACACACACACACACACACACACACACACACACACACACACACACACACACACACACACACACACACACACACACACACACACACACACACACACACACACACACACACACACACACACACACACACACACACACACACACACACACACACACACACACACACACACACACACACACACACACACACACACACACACACACACACACACACACACACACACACACACACACACACACACACACACACACACACACACACACCTCCTTCCACAGAGCCTGAGGAACAGACCTGTAGGCTGCTAGAACATCCTACAGTCCCACGGGCCGTTGAAATATCCCTCATTAAGTTCTAATGTGAATTTACAAATACATATAGTGGGGATTACAGGTGGGGTTGTGAAGGACAGAGTTGTTGTTGCTGTAGACCTAGACGTTCCATGCGATCACATTTCATGGAGACAATGGAGAGTGGATTAACAGCAAGGTTCTGGTGCCGTAGTGGGTGTTACAGAAGAGGTAGAGGAACTGGCTAGGATGAGGATGTTTTGACTATGAAGGGATTACTCCCCATGAGGTCTCCTCACACCTTACATACTCCAAGTGTCAGTGTATACGCAGAAAACAGCTTGTTAAAAAGGAAGATTTTACACAATAGGAATAGAATTTGACCCCTTTTACATTTAGGCTTAATTTGCTCTTTCAATCAGTAATTACAAGGAGCTAAACTAGTTAGTTATTCAAAAATAACAGCTGGTTATGAGAACACTCCATAACCCAAGAACAGTTAGATATGAGAACGCTCTATAACCCAAGAACAGTTAGATATGAGAACGCTCTATAACCCAGGGTTAGCGTTAGTTTCCCATTCCCGGTCTGTCCCATTCCCATGTTCTGGCCCGTTCCCATATTCTGGCCCGGTCTGTCCCTTTCCCATATGCTGGCCCGGTCTGTCCCGTTCCCATATTCTGGCCCGGTCTGTCCCTTTCCCATATTCTGGCCCGGTCTGTCCCGTTCCCATATTCTGGCCCGGTCTGTCCCGTTCCCATATTCTGGCCCGGTCTGTCCCGTTTCCATATTCTGGCCCGGTCTGTCCCGTTCCCATATTCTGGCCCGGTCTGTCCCGTTCCCATATTCTGGCCCGGTCTGTCCCGTTCTTATATTCTGGCCTGGTCTGTCCTGTTTGTCCTCTTGTAATATTATAACTCATATTTTTTGGGAAAGAATTAAATACATTTTATTATAGTTATTCTAAAGTCATTGTTTTGTTGAATATGTATATAGTTTGTGCTGCGTCTTCCTACTACAGTTGATCTACGATGTAAAACAAGGCTTGACTAAGATGGGGTTTTTTCAGATGAACACACCAGCTAGATTCGGATAAGAACATCTGCTGAATGTAAACAGGAAAGTGACAGCAGGTTGGTAATTAGAAAGCAAACCGTTAGTCAGAGAGAAACAATGACCCAGGTTAAAGTTAAAGTCAGTAAGGTCAGTAAAGGTCAGTAAAAGTGGAGTTACGCATGCAGTTGTATCAAGAAAACTGTTGATTGGTGAGAAGCTTTAAATGAGGACCAGTAGATCAGAACCCCTCAGGTCCGTAGATGAGGACCAGTAGATCAGAACCCCTCAGGTCCGTAGATTAGGACCAGAAGATCAGAACCCCTCAGGTCCATAGATGAGGACCAGAAGATCAGAACCCCTCAGGTCCATAGATGAGGACCAGTAGATCAGAACCCCTCAGGTCCATAGATGAGGACCAGTAGATCAGAACCCTTCAGGTCCATAGATGAGGACCAGTAGATCAGAACCCCTCAGGTCCATAGATGAGGACCAGTAGATCAGAACCCCTCAGGTCCATAGATGAGGACCAGTAGATCAGAACCCCTCAGGTCCATAGATGAGGACCAGTAGATCAGAACCCCTCAGGTCCATAGATGAGGACCAGAAGATCAGAACCCCTCAGGTCCATAGATGAGGACCAGTAAATCAGAACCCCTCAGGTCCATAGATGAGGACCAGTAGATCAGAACCCCTCAGGTCCATAGATGAGGAACCCCTCAGGTCCATAGATGAGGACCAGTAGATCAGAACCCCTCAGGTCCATAGATGAGGACCAGTAGATCAGAACCCCTCAGGTCCATAGATGAGGACCAGAAGATCAGAACCCCTCAGGTCCATAGATGAGGACCAGTAAATCAGAACCCCTCAGGTCCATAGATGAGGACCAGTAGATCAGAACCCCTCAGGTCCATAGATGAGGACCAGAAGATCAGAACCCCTCAGGTCCATAGATGAGGACCAGTAGATCAGAACCCCTCAGGTCAATAGATGAGGACCAGTAGATCAGAACCCCTCAGGTTCATAGATGAGGACCAGTAGATCAGAACCCCTCAGGTCTGTAGATGAGGACCAGTAGATCAGAACCCCTCAGGTCCGTAGATTAGGACCAGAAGATCAGAACCCCTCAGGTCCATAGATGAGGACCAGTAGATCAGAACCCCTCAGGTCCATAGATGAGGACCAGTAGATCAGAACCCCTCAGGTCCATAGATGAGGACCAGTAGATCAGAACCCCTCAGGTCCATAGATGAGGACCAGAAGATCAGAACCCCTCAGGTCCATAGATGAGGACCAGTAGATCAGAACCCCTCAGGTCCATAGATGAGGACCAGTAGATCAGAACCCCTCAGGTCCATAGATGAGGACCAGTAGATCAGAACCCCTCAGGTCCATAGATGAGGACCAGTAGATCAGAACCCCTCAGGTCCATAGATGAGGACCAGAAGATCAGAACCCCTCAGGTCCATAGATGAGGACCAGTAAATCAGAACCCCTCAGGTCCATAGATGAGGACCAGTAGATCAGAACCCCTCAGGTCCATAGATGAGGACCAGAAGATCAGAACCCCTCAGGTCCATAGATGAGGACCAGTAGATCAGAACCCCTCAGGTCAATAGATGAGGACCAGTAGATCAGAACCCCTCAGGTTCATAGATGAGGACCAGTAGATCAGAACCCCTCAGGTCTGTAGATGAGGACCAGTAGATCAGAACCCCTCAGGTCCGTAGATTAGGACCAGAAGATCAGAACCCCTCAGGTCCATAGATGAGGACCAGTAGATCAGAACCCCTCAGGTCCATAGATGAGGACCAGTAGATCAGAACCCCTCAGGTCCATAGATGAGGACCAGTAGATCAGAACCCCTCAGGTCCATAGATGAGGACCAGAAGATCAGAACCCCTCAGGTCCATAGATGAGGACCAGTAGATCAGAACCCCTCAGGTCCATAGATGAGGACCAGTAGATCAGAACCCCTCAGGTCCATAGATGAGGACCAGTAGATCAGAACCCCTCAGGTCCATAGATGAGGACCAGTAGATTAGAACCCCTCAGGTCCATAGATGAGGACCAGTAGATCAGAACCCCTCAGGTCAGGTCCATAGATGAGGACCAGTAGATCAGAACCCCTCAGGTCCATAGATGAGGACCAGAAGATCAGAACCCCTCAGGTCCATAGATGAGGACCAGTAGATCAGAACCCCTCAGGTCCATAGATGAGGACCAGTAGATCAGAACCCCTCAGGTCCATAGATGAGGACCAGAAGATCAGAACCCCTCAGGTCCATAGATGAGGACCAGTAGATCAGAACCCCTCAGGTCCATAGATGAGGACCAGTAGATCAGAACCCCTCAGGTCTATAGATGAGGACCAGTAGATCAGAACCCCTCAGGTCCATAGATGAGGACCAGTAGATCAGAACCCCTCAGGTCCATAGATGAGGACCAGTAGATCAGAACCCCTCAGGTCCATAGATGAGGACCAGTAGATCAGAACCCCTCAGGTCCATAGATGAGGACCAGAAAATCAGAACCCCTCAGGTCCATAGATGAGGACCAGAAGATCAGAACCCCTCAGGTCCATAGATGAGGACCAGAAGATCAGAACCCCTCAGGTCCATAGATGAGGACCAGAAGATCGGAACCCCTCAGGTCCATAGATGAGGACCAGAAGATCAGAACCCCTCAGGTCCATAGATGAGGACCAGAAGATAGGTTAGGGCCACAGAGGGCAGTGGGTCGGGGGCTTTGGGTGACCGAGGAGGCTCCCTGAAGTCATTAATCAGGACAGAATGTCACGCCTCTCGGGAGCACAGCACCCTGTTTACTCTGAAGGAACTTGAGGAAACTTGAGTGTGTATGTGTGTGTGTGTGTGTGTGTACGCAGTGGGACTGATGTGTGTTTGTGTGTGTGAGCGTGTGTGTGTGTGTGAGCGTGTGTGTGTGAGATCTCTCCCTCTCTAGCTAAACTGCAACACTAAATCACTTTATAATGGGACCTAATTACAAGATGTTGTTCTTCACCACATCTGGGAAAATGTTTAGGTTGAAAGGGACCAAGGATATTGAAAGGCATAGATGTATACATCCTAAAGTAAAATACTAATAATAAAAATATGTGTAATTGTTAAATCTGTTTGTGTATTCCATATCAACAAGGATAAAACTCATGATACTTTAAAGAACAAAAAGGTGATAAAATGTTTCAAGTTGCCGTTTCTCACACTCATGTGGAATGTGGCAACATTGAGTTAGGGTTACAACTAAATGACTATATTGCTGTAGTATTCATACAAGGTTGTGTTAAGGGTTAGGGTTAAGGGTTAGCCAACCTGTCTCCCAGGCTAACACCTTTAGTTTAGTCCTAGTAAAAACCCCACCTAATGTACCCCTGAAACTGTAGTTAGGGTTGAAGTACAGACATGTCCATGTCATTAACTAGAGGTCTGTAGTTAGGGTTGAAGTACAGACATGTCCATGCCATTAACTAGAAGTCTGTAGTTAGGGTTGAAGTACAGACATGTCCATGTCATTAACTAGAGGTCTGTAGTTAGGGTTGAAGTACAGACATGTCCATGTCATTAACTAGAGGTCTGTAGTTAGGGTTGAAGTACAGATATGTCCATGTCATTAACTAGAGGTCTGTAGTTAGGGTTGAAGTACAGACATGTCCATGTCATTAACTAGAGGTCTGTAGTTAGGGTTGAAGTACAGACATGTCCATGCCATTAACTAGAAGTCTGTAGTTAGGGTTGAAGTACAGACATGTCCATGTCATTAACTAGAGGTCTGTAGTTAGGGTTGAAGTACAGACATGTCCATGCCATTAACTAGAAGTCTGTAGTGTCTGTACTTGAAGTACAGACAATTATTCCAATGTGTCTTCATTCCTGGATACTGGGATTCCTTGATAATATTTTATAGGATGGCATATCCTATATATATATATAGGAATACTTGGTTTAATGGTATTTTATAGGATTCTAGACATGTAAAAAAATTGTTGGTAGAAATAATTTTGCCAACAACTGAATGCAGGTAAACAAATACAACAAAGAGTTAAAAAATATAAGTATAAGTAGAACGTTTTAAATAAATATTGTTCAGAGATCTGTTCTGGCTCAGCCTGAAGAGCAAACAAGAATGGTCATAAATCTATAGACACACACACACACACACACACACACACACACACACACACACACACACACACACACACACACACACACACACACACACACACACACACACACACACACACACACACACACACACACACACACACACACACACACACACACACACACACACACACACACACACACACACACACACAAACACACACACACACACACACACACACACACACACACACACACAACACACACACACAAATCTATAGTCTATAGACCCTAACCCTAGCACCTAACTCTAACCCTAGCACCTAACTCTAACCCTGGCACCTAACTCTAACCCTGGCACCTAACCCTAGCACCTAACTCTAACCCTGGCACCTAACCCTAGCACCTAACTCTAACCCTGGCACCTAACCCTAGCACCTAACTCTAACCCTAGCACCTAACCCTAGCACCTAACTCTAACCCTAATTTTCGATCAATACCTGGTAAATGACACTGAAAGCAACTAAACATCAGTAAACACTCTTGGTAGTCTGACATTATTCTGACCATAATAACATAACCCTAACATAACCCTAACATAACCCTAACATCAGTAAGACACTCTTGGTAGTCTGACATTATTCTGACCATTATGGAAGACCTGAGGGGGTGGATTTTCAGAGTCACTCTCCTCACTGACAAAATATCTTTTATCTACACAAGTCACATCGATGTCAAAACACAGTAATAGGGATTAAACAGCACCATAATGTGACATAAACAGTACCAGCACCATAATGTGACATAAACAGTACTAGACTAGAGAACCAGCACCATAATGTGGCATAAACAGTACTAGACTAGAGAACCAGCACCATAATGTGACATAAACAGTACTAGACTAGAGAACCAGCACCATAATGTGGCATAAACAGTACTAGACTAGAGAACCAGCCCCATAATGTGGCATAAACAGTACTAGACTAGAGAACCAGCACCATAATGTGACATAAACAGTACCAGCACCATAATGTGGCATAAACAGTACTAGACTATAGAACCATCACCATAATGTGACATAAACAGTACTAGACTAGAGAACCAGCACCATAATGTGACATAAACAGTACTAGACTAGAGAACCAGCACCATAATGTGGCATAAACAGTACTAGACTAGAGAACCAGCACCATAATGTGACATAAACAGTACCAGCACCATAATGTGACATAAACAGTACTAGACTAGAGAACCAGCACCATAATGTGGCATAAACAGTACTAGACTATAGAACCATCACCATAATGTGACATAAACAGTACTAGACCATAATGTGACATAAACAGTGCTAGACTAGAGAACCAGCACCATAATGTGACATAAACAGTACTAGACTAGAGAACCAGCACCATAATGTGACATAAACAGTACTAGACTAGAGACCAGCACCATAATGTGGCATAAACAGTACTAGACTAGAGAACCAGCCCCATAATGTGGCATAAACAGTACTAGACTAGAGAACCAGCACCATAATGTGACATAAACAGTACCAGCACCATAATGTGGCATAAACAGTACTAGACTATAGAACCATCACCATAATGTGACATAAACAGTACTAGACTAGAGAACCAGCACCATAATGTGACATAAACAGTACTAGACTAGAGAACCAGCACCATAATGTGGCATAAACAGTACTAGACTAGAGAACCAGCACCATAATGTGACATAAACAGTACCAGCACCATAATGTGACATAAACAGTACTAGACTAGAGAACCAGCACCATAATGTGGCATAAACAGTACTAGACTATAGAACCATCACCATAATGTGACATAAACAGTACCAGCACCATAATGTGACATAAACAGTACTAGACTAGAGAACCAGCACCATAATGTGACATAAACAGTGCTAGACTAGAGAACCAGCACCATAATGTGACATAAACAGTACTAGACTAGAGAACCATCACCATAATGTGACATAAACAGTACTAGACTAGAGAACCAGCACCATAATGTGGCATAAACAGTACTAGACTAGAGAACCAGCACCATAATGTGGCATAAACAGTACTAGACTAGAGAACCATCACCATAATGTGGCATAAACAGTACTTGACTGGAGAACCAGACTGCATGTGATTTTTTTTCAGAGCAAGGATCTAGAAATGAGTTCCCAGAGTATACACATCAGACAGCACAAGTGTGTGTGTGTGGTCACACTGTATCAGAGATCTATAGTTATACAGTATCCAGAAACTACATCCAAACACAGACCTACAGACAAAGATACAGACAGAGAGTCAGCCGAGGACCAGTCAGCCGAGGACCAGTCAGCCGAGGACCAGTCAGCCGAGGACCAGTCAGCCGCCTTGGACCAGTCAGCCGCCTTGGACCAGTCAGCCGCCTTGGACCAGTCAGCCGCCTTGGACCAGTCAGCCGCCTTGGACCAGTCAGCCGCCTTGGACCAGTCAGCCGCCTTGGACCAGTCAGCCGCCTTGGACCAGTCAGCCGCCTTGGACCAGTCAGCCGCCTTGGACCAGTCAGCCGCCTTGGACCAGTCAGCCGCCTTGGACCAGTCAGCCGCCTTGGACCAGTCAGCCGCCTTGGACCAGTCAGCCGCCTTGGACCAGTCAGCCGCCTTGGACCAGTCAGCCGCCTTGGACCAGTCAGCCGCCTTGGACCAGTCAGCCGCCTTGGACCAGTCAGCCGCCTTGGACCAGTCAGCCGCCTTGGACCAGTCAGCCGCCTTGGACCAGTCAGCCGCCTTGGACCAGTCAGCCGCCTTGGACCAGTCAGCCGCCTTGGACCAGTCAGCCGCCTTGGACCAGTCAGCCGTGGACCAGTCAGCCGTGGACCAGTCAGCCGTGGACCAGTCAGCCGTGGACCAGTCAGCCGAGGACCAGTCATGCAGAAAGCTATCAGTGGTCTGACTTGGACCTGTTATCCCCGTATCAGACTGTCTCTACAGGGGCCAGCTGGTATCAACAGCTGGTATCAGCCAGCCTCCTGATAACAGGATCACAACATGACTCTCAGACCAGCCAGCTACCAGACTCGTTATATCGGTATATATTATCTCCAGACCAAACCCTAGAACACCGTTAGATAATTAGTCCACTGGCTACTGGGCATCAGGGGGGCTGTCTCCAGACCAAACCCTGGGCCAAGGTACCATATCCACCCAATCAGATAACCAGATGGGGTGACAGGCCCCTCACTAAATAAGATTAGTGAGTGTACTTGAGGAACTGGGACTATAACTAGGATTAATGAGTGTACTTGAGGAACTGGGACTATAACTAGGATTAGTGAGTGTACTTGAGGAACTGGGACTATAACTAGGATTAGTGAGTGTACTTGAGGAACTGGGACTATAACTAGGATTAGTGAGTGTACTTGAGGAACTGGGACTATAACTAGGATTAGTGAGTGTACTTGAGGAACTGGGACTATAACTAGGATTAGTGAGTGTACTTGAGGAACTGGGACTATAACTAGGATTAGTGAGGGTACTTGAGGAACTGGGACTATAACTAGGATTAGTGAGTGTACTTGAGGAACTGGGACTATAACTAGGATTAGTGAGTGTACTTGAGGAACTGGGACTATAACTAGGATTAGTGAGTGTACTTGAGGAACTGGGACTATAACTAGGATTAGTGAGGGTACTTGAGGAACTGGGACTATAACTAGGATTAGTGAGGGTACTTGAGGAACTGGGACTATAACTAGGATTAGTGAGTGTACTTGAGGAACTGGGACTATAACTAGGATTAGTGAGTGTACTTGAGGAACTGGGACTATAACTAGGATTAGTGAGTGTACTTGAGGAACTGGGACTATAACTAGGATTAGTGAGTGTACTTGAGGAACTGGGACTATAACTAGGATTAGTGAGTGTACTTGAGGAACTGGGACTATAACTAGGATTAGTGAGTGTACTTGATATACCCTAACCAGGACTATCTTACCTGGTTCCTCCAAACAGGATGATACGATCACCCACCATGCAACAGCACTGTCTTCTCCTGGGGCATGGCCCTTTACCCCTTGGGTCAACCTTCATCCATGAAAACGACTCTGTGTCACACACACACACACAAAAAATAAAGTTTTGGAGATCAACGCCGTCATCATCAAGTTTTCAGGAGAACAAAGTGGCGAGTTTGTCAGTGGATGAAGTGTATTTATACAGCCTTACTCCATCCAGAAGTGTATTTATACAGCCTTACTCCATCCAGAAGTGTATTTATACAGCCTTACTCCATCCAGAAGTGTATTTATACAGCCTTACTCCATCCAGAAGTGTATTTATACAGCCTTACTCCATCCAGAAGTGTATTTATACAGCCTTACTCCATCCAGAAGTGTATTTATACAGCCTTACTCCATCCAGAAGTGTATTTATACAGCCTTACTCCATCCAGAAGTGTATTTATACAGCCTTACTCCATCCAGAAGTGTATTTATACAGCCTTACTCCAGTCCAAATAGCCTCATACTACATTGATACTAACCCATTGATACTAACCCATTGATACTACATTGATACTAACCCATTGATACTAACCCATTGATACTTAAACGGTAAATGCTGCGCTTTTATATATATATATATATATATTGCTCATGGACACCTCGACAATTTCCCAGGAGGAAGCGGGGATCGAACCACCAACCTTCCAATTGATAGACAACCGACTCCACCCACTGAGCCACTGCCGCCCCGATAAATCCCTTATAAGGCGGGACTATAGACCTCCACTCAGCATTTAATCATCCCTTATAAGGCAGTACTATAGACCTCCACTCAGCATTCAATCATCCCTTATAAGGCGGGACTATAGACCTCCACTCAGCATTCAATCATCCCTTATAAGGCGGGACTATAGACCTCCACTCAGCATTCAATCATCCCTTATAAGGCGGGACTATAGACCTCCACTCAGCATTCAATCATCCCTTATAAGGCGGGACTATAGACCTCCACTCAGCATTCAATCATCCCTTATAAGGCGGGACTATAGACCTCCACTCAGCATTCAATCATCCCTTATAAGGCGGGACTATAGACCTCCACTCAGCATTCAATCATCCCTTATAAGGCGGGACTATAGACCTCCACTCACCATTTAATCATCCCTTATAAGGCGGGACTATAGACCTCCAATCACCATTTAATCATCCCTTATAAGGCGGGACTATAGACCTCCAATCACCATTTAATCATCCCTTATAAGGCGGGACTATAGACCTCCAATCACCATTTAATCATCCCTTATAAGGCAGTACTATAGACCTCCACTCAGCATTCAATCATCCCTTATAAGGCGGGACTATAGACCTCCACTCACCATTTAATCATCCCTTATAAGGCGGGACTATAGACCTCCAATCACCATTTAATCATCCCTTATAAGGCAGTACTATAGACCTCCACTCAGCATTCAATCATCCCTTATAAGGCGGGACTATAGACCTCCAATCACCATTTAATCATCCCTTATAAGGCGGGACTATAGACCTCCAATCACCATTTAATCATCCCTTATAAGGCGGGACTATAGACCTCCAATCACCATTTAATCATCCCTTATAAGGCAGTACTATAGACCTCCACTCACCATTTAATCATCCCTTATAAGGCGGGACTATAGACCTCCACTCACCATTTAATCATCCCTTATAAGGCAGTACTATAGACCTCCACTCAGCATTCAATCATCCCTTATAAGGCGGGACTATAGACCTCCACTCACCATTTAATCATCCCTTATAAGGCGGGACTATAGACATCCACTCACCATTTAATCATCCCTTATAAGGCGGGACTATAGACATCCACTCACCATTTAATCATCCCTTATAAGGCGGGACTATAGACCTCCACTCACCATTTAATCATCCCTTATAAGGCAGTACTATAGACCTCCACTCACCATTTAATCATCCCTCAGAACATACTAAATCAACCATGGCAGGCTGTCATTCAGAACTGTCATTTCCAAACCAGCACATTAACACAAACTATTTAGGGAATTTAGCAGACCTACCTGGGTTGAACTTCCAAAGATCGTTGAAGTGCCGATCCAGGCGGGCGTTGTAGCCTCCAAAAATATATAACTCCCCGTTATAAGAAACTGGTGAAAAGATAAAGGAACAAAAAACGCGTATTCTTACTAGCCATGTCCCAGATACTGAGTTTTTATATATTATTAACCTTTATTAAGAAACAACTTTTAAAACTTATTTAATCAGGTAGGCCGGTTAAGAAAAAAATCCCATTTGCAACGGCCAGTAAACAGTAGACATTTGATGAGTGTGTAGTACAGGCTGGGTTAGGGTTATGTATGTAGTACAGGCTGGGTTAGGGTTATGTATGTAGTACAGGCTGGGTTGGGGTTATGTATGTAGTACAGGCTGGGTTAGGGTTATGTATGTAGTACAGGCTGGGTTAGGTTTATGTATGTAGTACAGGCTGGGTTAGGGTTATGTATATAGTACAGGCTGGGTTAGGGTTATGTATGTAGTACAGGCTGGGTTGGGGTTATGTATGTAGTACAGGCTGGGTTAGGGTTATGTATGTAGTACAGGCTGGGTTAGGTTTATGTATGTAGTACAGGCTGGGTTAGGGTTATGTATATAGTACAGGCTGGGTTAGGGTTATGTATGTAGTACAGGCTGGGTTGGGGTTATGTATGTAGTACAGGCTGGGTTAGGGTTATGTATATAGTACAGGCTGGGTTAGGGTTATGTATGTAGTACAGGCTGGGTTGGGGTTATGTATGTAGTACAGGCTGGGTTAGGGTTATGTATGTAGTACAGGCTGGGTTAGGGTTATGTATGTAGTACAGGCTGGGTTGGGGTTATGTATGTAGTACAGGCTGGGTTAGGGTTATGTATGTAGTACAGGCTGGGTTAGGGTTATGTATGTAGTACAGGCTGGGTTAGGGTTATGTATGTAGTACAGGCTGGGTTGGGGTTATGTATGTAGTACAGGCTGGGTTAGGGTTATGTATGTAGTACAGGCTGGGTTAGGGTTATGTATGTAGTACAGGCTGGGTTAGGGTTATGTACATAGTACAGGCTGGGTTATGTTTATGTATATAGTACAGCCTGGGTTATGGTTATGTATATAGTACAGGCTGGGTTATGGTTATGTATGTAGTACAGCCTGGGTTATGGTTATGTATATAGTACAGGCTGGGTTAGGTTTATGTATGTAGTAAAAGCTGGGTTACTGTTATGTATGTATTACATGCTGTGTGTATTACATGGTATATATATATATATATTACATGGTGTGTATATTACATGGTGTATATATATATATTACATGGTGTATGTATATATTACATGGTATATATATATATATTACATGGTGTATGTATATATTACATGCTATATTGTCTTACAGGCTGAGTGACTACGGCGTCCCTCTGGTAGTAGCTGTGCAGAAGGAGTAGTCAGCCAGTTATTGGTCTCTGTGTCAAACACCTTGATTTTGTTGCAGTAGATCTCATTATTTGAGTGGAACGGACCAAATCGATCAGCTCTTCCCCCAAACACAAACATCTTAGTACCGATAATAGTTGCTGAGTGGAAATCCCTCCATCGAGCCGGAGTACCCTGAAGGCATGAGAATGAAACTGATGAATAACAGTTACACTATTCAAACTGATCAATAATACATCAGTTACACTAATCAAGCAGATCAATAATATATCAGTTACACTAATTAATAATATATGTGTTAAACTAATCAAACAGATCAATAATATATCAGTTACACTAATTAATAATATATATGTTACACTAATCAAGCTGATCAATAATAGAACTGATCAATAATACATCTGACCACACTAGTAAAACTGATCAATAATACATCTGATCACACTAGTAAAACTGATCCATTACACATCTGATCAAACTAGTAAAACTGATCCATTACACATCTGATCAAACTAGTAAAACTGATCAATAATACATCTGATCACACTAGTAAAACTGATCCATTACACATCTGATCAAACTAGTAAAACTGATCAATAATACATCTGACCAAACTAGTAAAACTGATCAATAATACATCTGATCACACTAGTAAAACTGATCAATAATACATCTGATCACACTAGTAAAACTGATCCATTACACATCTGATCAAACTAGTAAAACTGATCAATAATACATCTGATCACACTAGTAAAACTGATCCATTACACATCTGATCAAACTAGTAAAACTGATCAATAATACATCTGATCACACTAGTAAAACTGATCCATTACACATCTGATCATACTAGTAAAACTGATCCATTACACATCTGATCACACTAGTAAAACTGATCCATTACACATCTGATCATACTAGTAAAACTGATCCATTACACATCTGATCACACTAGTAAAACTGATCCATTACACATCTGACCACACTAGTAAAACTGATCAATAATACATCTGATCCATTACACATCTGATCACACTAGTAAAACTGATCAATAATACATCTGATCACACTAGTAAAACTGATCAATAATACATCTGATCACACTAGTAAAACAGAAACTCATTGTGTTTTTTTGTTTTCCTGTCGAGTGCTTCCAAGACCACAGTGATGATGGGCAAAAGGTAACAGAAGGTGAACTATGCCCTCTAGTGGAGAAGCACAGATACGTCACAGGTGGACTGACTACTACAATGCTTAGATCTGGGTTAGGTTTATCTGAAATAATGAAAGTTAAGCATATCAGGTCAAAGTGACTCATACAAAACATTTGCTAGATCATTCATTAAGTCCAGCTACATCCAAAAAACACAACCACTTCTAGACAGAGAGGGCAAGATCCTACAGTCATTTAGGTGGCCTATTTAGGGCGGGGGTCTTAAACATTTTACAGATAGTACATTCATAAAGTTAAAACAAATCTAAGAAAAATGTTGTTGTATATATCCATTCTAAAAACATATGCAGACTAATCGTGTGCATAGAAAACATCCCATGTGACAGCAGTGGGTTGTGTTTACAGGTCAGGGATCAGTGTTATGTTACTCACCCTAGCATTGACTAGTGACCAGGCCATGGTGGTAGTGTCCAGCTTGTGAATGTCATTGGAAAAGCAGTCAGCCTGGGAGAGAGAAGCTAATGTCATAGAAACAGATGGGCTTATTGTGCAAACAGAATAAACAACCTGATAATGCTACTTTCACTTGATAATAATTGTCTTTCCCTAATCAGCATTTTCACAAATGTGTCTCTTCGCTCATAAAAGGTTTTAATTAAATACCCAAAGACAGGGAACAGACCGTATTAATCTGCCAAACACATTAACCCTCCCTGTCATCCTGGACCATTCGATTTTTAATATTGCTCACACATTGCTTGCACTGTTATATTAACTGTCATAAGTTCACCCAGCAGAGCCAGAAGGGTCACCCCCAAAACTGGTTCCTCTCTAGGTTTCTTCCTTGTTTCTGAACAAGTTCTTCTTGTTCAACTTGTTTATGTGTGCTCTGTCGGATTTAGGCTGGGTGTTTGTAAAAGCATTTTGTGACAACTTTGTTGTAAAACAACTTTATAAAATAAATGTGATTGATTGAACATACAGAAAATAATTTATTCTGAAATCATGCAAATGAACAGGTAGAAGGCAAATAGGTTTGAGTGTGACAGAAGGTGATTAGTTAAACATGAGACAATTTTATATTACTCTGAACTCTGAACTCAAACACCATTAAATTAAAATAGTATTCCTCCTTCAAGTCCTTCAAATTATTGGGAGAATTGGACAATGCTGTTGTTTTGCTGGATGACTTCATGACAAAATAATATTATCAGGTGTTTAAGAGTCCATATAAACGGCCTAAACCTAACCCAGTGGACAGCACATGACGGTTTTTACATATTACATAAAATGGCCTAAACCTAACCCAGTGGACAGCACATGATGGTTTTTACATATTACATATAAATGGCCTAAACCTAACCCAGTGGACAGCACATGATGGTTTTTACATATTACATATAAATGGCCTAAACCTAACCCAGTGGACAGCACATGATGGTTTTTACATATTACATATAAATTGCCTAAACCTAACCCAGTGGACAGCACATGATGGTTTTTACATATTACATAAAATGGCCTAAACCTAACCCAGTGGACAGCACATGATGGTTTTTACATATTACATATAAATGGCCATTGGGAACCATTTCTATTGTGTTTGTATTGTTTGTATTGTCAAACTGTTGGTGGCATCTGAAACATCAAAAAGTGCTTTAGGGTTTGTCAGTGTCAGAGGTCAGGGACTTACCAGCTGCTCATATCCTCCAAATACAAACATGGCCTGCTCCAGGATGCAGGCAGTGTGTCCATCCCGCGCCCCTGGAACCGTCCCAGATATCTTAGGAGTGAACCACCGATGGCTGTCTAGGAATCAAAGACACAATAACCTACAGTTGACCTACATCACACACACACACACACACACACACACACACACACACACACACACACACACACACACACACACACACACACACACACACACACACACACACACACACACACACACACACACACACACACACACACACACACACACACACACACACACACACACACACACACTTACACACACACACACACACACACACACACACACACACACACACACACACACACACACACACACACACACACACACACACACACAACTTACTGACGTCAAAGCCATAAAGCACATTGCAGGCCCCCTCTGTATCGTTGCGCCCCCCCCATATATAAATGATGTCTTCCAGAAGGACGGCTGTGTGTCCATAACGCATATAGGGGACTTCCCTCACATGCTCCCGGCCAACAGTCCTCACCGGGGGCAACTTCATCCAACGCAGAGACACTGTGGAGAAAAACAGGGTTAGGAATATTTTAATTGGCTAAATGTTTTGTTATATATAATAACATTTTCAGATGGAGTGAATTCAGATGTTTCAACTTGTTTGGTGGAATGTGGACTGAGTGTAAAGACTGATACCAATAAGTCAACAAAAACCCATGTAGCATCAACATGGTGCACATGTAGCAAAAAACTAGCACATCTCTAAACAAGCATTCTAACACCTGGGAACGTAGTAGTGAAAAAAAAAGTTTGATGATGTGATAGCGGTTAAACTGACAGATGGAGATATCCTGCTCTTCTAGTATCTCAGACTCCACAGGTCCTTCTCTTCTAGCATCTCAGACTCCACAGGTCCTGCTCTTCTAGTATCTCAGACTCCACAGGTCCTGCTCTTCTAGTATCTCAGACTCCACAGGTCCTGCTCTTCTAGTATCTCAGACTCCACAGGTCCTTCTCTTCTAGGATCTCAGACTCCACAGGTCCTGCTCTTCTAGCATCTTAGACTCCACAGGTCCTGCTCTTCTAGTATCTCAGACTCCACAGGTCCTTCTCTTCTAGGATCTCAGACTCCACAGGTCCTTCTCTTCTAGGATCTCAGACTCCACAGGTCCTTCTCTTCTAGGATCTCAGACTCCACAGGTCCTGCTCTTCTAGTATCTCAGACTCCACAGGTCCTTCTCTTCTAGGATCTCAGACTCCACAGGTCCTTCTCTTCTAGGATCTCAGACTCCACAGGTCCTGCTCTTCTAGTATCTCAGACTCCACAGGTCCTTCTCTTCTAGGATCTCAGACTCCACAGGTCCTTCTCTTCTAGGATCTCAGACTCCACAGGTCCTGCTCTTCTAGCATCTTAGACTCCACAGGTCCTGCTCATCTATAGTCACAGACAACACATGTTCGGCTCATCTAGATTCACTGACATCACATGTTCGGCTCATCTAGATTCACTGACATCACATGTTCGGCTCATCTAGATTCACTGACATCACATGTTCGGCTCATCTAGATTCACTGACATCACGTTCGGCTCATCTAGATTCACTGACATCACATGTTCTGCTCATCTAGATTCACTGACATCACATGTTCGGCTCATCTAGATTCACTGACATCACATGTTCGGCTCATCTAGATTCACTGACATCACATGTTCGGCTCATCTAGATTCACTGACATCACATGTTCGGCTCTTCTAGATTCACTGACATCACATGTTCTGCTCTTCTAGATTCACTGACATCACATGTTCGGCTCTTCTAGATTCACTGACATCACATGTTCGGCTCATCTAAATTCACTGACATCACATGTTCGGCTCTTCTAGATTCACTGACATCACATGTTCTGCTCTTCTAGATTCACTGACATCACATGTTCTGCTCTTCTAGATTCACTGACATCACATGTTCTGCTCTTCTAGATTCACTGACATCACATGTTCTGCTCTTCTAGATTCACTGACATCACATGTTCTGCTCTTCTAGATTCACTGACATCACATGTTCGGCTCATCTAGATTCACTGTACAATATATCATACATCAGCTTTGCCAAATCCATGCCGGTTTAAGAAAACAGTTTTTAAATATCTTAAAAACAGTTTCCTTGTCACAGCTAATCTCTTGACTTATGTATGAGCATTGGACTGGTGTGTGTGTCTGTATGTATGTGTGTACGAGTGTGTGTGTGTAATTGCTTGTGTGTGCACGTGCGTGTGTGTGTGGACCTTTTTCCAGGTCGGTGTGTGGTTGTGACATATTTCCACACACCTGTGAACACAGATCTGTCTCCACTTTCAACATGCTTGTGATCTGCCTGCGGTAAGGTTATCCTACCAGAGTTAAAGACGTGAACGTCTATCTGCCTCAGCGTCTCGTAGTCCTCCCCAGAGCAGTACCCTCCGAAGGAATACACCTTGTGCCCCACAGAAACGGCAGCATGGTTCACCCTCCTCGGTCCGCCTTCCAGGTGCGTCGTCCAGCGCAACATCCCACGCTAACTGCTGCCCAGAGCCAATCGGCTAGCTCGTCAATGACGGTCTGCTCCCTGGAAGCCTTTTCCTGGGTTCAAACCATCACTGCCTGTTCTGCCAGTAGCCCATCTACCCACAAACAGGCTCTGCCTACCTAGACCAAACACAGAGCGACAAAGACATAACAAGAAAATAGATATAAAAACTCTTAGGCAAAGTTCTGTGAAGCATGTCAACAGTAACTGTCTGTTGTGATGCTAACAGCTTCCCAGACCCGCCCATCGTCCCAGACCCGCCCATCGTCCCAGACCCGCCCCTCGCCCCAGACCCGCCCCTCGCCCCAGACCCGCCCATCGCCCCAGACCCGCCCATCGCCCCAGACCCGCCCATCGCCCCAGACCCGCCCATCGCCTCAGACCCGCCCATCGCCTCAGACCCGCCCATCGCCCCAGACCCGCCCATCGCCCCAGCCCATCGCCCCAGACCCGCCCATCGCCCCAGACCCGCCCATCGTCCCAGACCCGCCCATCGCCCCAGACCCGCCCATCGTCCCAGACCCGCCCATCGCCCCAGACCCGCCCACACATACCACACACTGGTATATCCACACACACACACTGGTATATCCACACACACACTGGTCTATCCACACACACACTGGTCTATCCACACACACACTGGTCTATCCACACACACACTGGTCTATCCACACACACACTGGTCTATCCACACACACACTGGTATATCCACACACACACTGGTATATCCACACACACACTGGTATATCCACACACACACTGGTATATCCACACACACACTGGTATATCCACACACACACTGGTATATCCACACACACACTGGTATATCCACACACACACTGGTATATCCACACACACACTGGTATATCCACACACACACTGGTATATCCATATATTATCATAATATTGTTATGATCCTATTTCTAACGATGTGTATGTAATAGTTTCCTATAGCTCGGCAAACTGAGAAAACGAAGGCTGTATATGACACCAGACCCTACATAGCCGCTGGGCAACTCGCCAAATATACAAATGACATACTTTGCCCTAGAAGAACTGGACTACTTTGTCAATAGCAATGTTCACTATTTTAGGAAGCGGTAATTTGGGAATCCTATCCTACACTTCTCTGTCAACCACTGTCTGCTTTTCAAGTGACCTCCAACCTTCAATAGCACTTAAAAATAAACCCCATACGGGACTATTTATCACAAACTCTTCTATTTGAGGATCACACGTCATTAAGAGGCACCTAAAACAGGACACGAGCCAAACGACGCTACTGACTACATTATATAATATGGTTGCTTTGGGGGACAAATATGGTCATATCAGATGATTTCTTCCAGCTAGTAAGTTAATAGTATGTTTCAAAGCAGCTACTGTACTGTAGAAATAATAATAATAACTCAGTAGGTCGCTACAGTGGCTTCCTGGCTAGAGAGACAGATACCTATCTAGCTAGTAACTACTGTACATGGCTATTACTCATATTATTAGTAGTACAATTATATACTACCTATGTAGATTAGTAAACCAGCACTATAGAGAGTTAGCAAAGCTTCTGAGAAGTAATGCCTGTTTTTACCAATAACTTTAATAAACATTATCAGCAATGCAGCTACATTTAGCTAGCTAACTTTTCACGTGTTGTAGCTGGTTAACTACTAGCTAAAAATAATTGTCTGACTATAGTTATACAACCCTAAAGCTATCTGAACAAGTACAGTAAAATAACACAGTACAATAACTAGCTACACCCCACACAAGCTAGTTTAGTAAGATAACGACACATACCGTTACCATAGTGTTAGCTAGTTTAATAAAATAACGACACATACCATTACAATAGTGTTAACTAGTTTAGTAAGATAACGACACATACCGTTACAATAGTGTATCTGGAAGTGATCATAACTAATACTGGCATTTAATTACGAGCTATGTAAGCAGCATATGTGTAAGTATCTGTATATATGTAATGTAGCATGCAGTATGTGTAAGCATATGTGTCGTATATGTGTAGTATATGTGTAGGTATATAATCAGACTGGCCCGTCTGGCACCAACAACCGTGCCACGCTCAAAATTGCTTAAATCACCTTTCTTTCCCATTCTGACATTCAGTTTGGAGTTCAGGAGATTGTCTTGACCAGGACCACACGCCTAAATGCATTGAAGAAACTGCCATGTGATTGGTTGTAGGGGTGCACGATATATCGACTCTATACCTTTATTGCGATATCACGTTGCGCAATATCAATGTTGAAAATGTCGCAAGAAGTGCCATATTTATTTATACATTTATTCTGTGGAGAGACTATTGTCTATTGGCTTTGTGGCTTAGTTGTGTTCGATTTAAGCGCACGCTTGAAAACTATATATAATGATCATGTTTCATTGGCCAGTTGCCCTGTCACATGCAAGTGTGAGCGAACGGGTCCACTAAACGAACAGATCCAGATTACGCGTGACGTATGTGTGAGCGCACGGGTCCACTAAACGAACAGACCCTATGGAACACGTGACGTATGTGTTAACTCCGACAACGTGAGTGAAGAGAAATAGAGACCCCCGGACAAAGCGAGAAAAGGCGAGTTAGAGAAGCTAAAGAAAAGTTTTTAAAGCAAACTAATGTCGCTCAATCTGTTGTACCCTGCAAAACCTGCGGTATGGTGATACACCAGGCAAGAGGAAATACAAGCAAGCTATTCTCCCATCTTAAAAACCACCACAAGCCACTATGGGATGAGTGCAAACGCCACAATCAATTTTGTTCATATATATATTAATCTATTTTGAGGCATTTTCCCATAACTTGTGTGTTTTTACATATGTTTAAGAATATCTAAATGAATATCGATATCACAATATTCATGATCAATATCGCAATATCACATTTTGTCAATATCGTGCACCCCTAATTGGTTGCTTAGATAATTGCATTAATGAGAAATTGAACAAGTGTTCCTAATAATCCTTTAGGTGAGTATATGTGTAAGTATATGTGTAAGTATGTGTGTAAGCATATGTGTAAGTATGTAGTGTAGTGTGTAGTATATGTGTAAGTATGTGTGTAAGTATATGTGGGTAAGTATATGTGTGTAAGTATGTGTGTCTATTATCTAATCAAGGCTTCCATCAAAATGTAAACCTGGGAAACCCCATTATAGTACAGTGTAGTCTGCTAACCGGGTTACCTTGGAGTAATCTAGTAGTATTATAGTACAGTGTAGTACAGGGTTACCTTGGTGTCATCTAGTAGTATTATAGTACAGGTTAGTAACAGGGTTATCTTGGTGTCATCTAGTAGTATTATAGTACAGGTTAGTAACAGGGTTATCTTGGTGTCATCTAGCAGTATTATAGTACAGGGCAGTACAGGGTTGCCTTGGTGTCATCTAGTAGTATTATAGTACAGGGCAGTACAGGGTTGCCTTGGTGTCATCCAGTAGTATTATAGTACAGGGTAGTAACAGGGTTGCCTTGGTGTCATCCAGTAGTATTATAGTACAGGGTAGTAACAGGGTTGCCTTGGTGTCATCTAGTATTATTATAGTACAGGGTAGTAACAGTTTTACCTTGGTGTCATCTAGCAGTATTATAGTACAGTGTAGTACAGGGTTGCCTTGGTGAAATCTAGTAGTATTATAGTAATCTAGTAGTATTATAGTAGTATTACATTGGTGTAATCTAGTAGTATTATAGTACAGGGTTGCCTTGGTGTAATCTAGTAGTATTATAGTAATCTAGTAGTATTCTAGTAATCTAGTAGTATTATAGTAGTATTACATTGGTGTAATCTAGTAGTATTATAGTACAGGGTTGCCTTGGTGTAATCTAGTAGTATTATCGTAATCTAGTAGTATTATAGTAATCTAGTAGTATTATAGTAGTATTACATTGGTGTAATCTAGTAGTATTATAGTACCGGGTTGCCTTGGTGTAATCTAGTAGTATTATAGTAATCTAGTAGTATTCTAGTAATCTAACAGTATTATAGTAGTATTACCTTGGTGTAATCTAGTAGTATTATAGTAGTATTATAGTAGTATTACATTGGTGTAATCTAGTAGTATTATAGTACCTAGTAGTATTATAGTAATCTAGTAGTATTCTAGTAATCTAACAGTATTGTAATTACATTGGTGTAATCTAGTAGTATTATAGTACCGGGTTGCCTTGGTGTAATCTAAGTATTATAGTAATCTAGTATTTCTAGTAATCTAGTAGTATTATAGTAGTATTACATTGGTGTAATCTAGTAGTATTATAGTACCGTATTTTAGTAATCTAGTAGTATTCTAGTAATCTAACAGTATTATAGTAGTATTACCTATTATAGTGTAATCTAGTAGTATTATAGTAATCTAGTAGTATTCTAGTAATCTAGTAGTATTATAGTAGTATTACATTGGTGTAATCTAGTAGTATTATAGTACCGGGTTGCCTTGGTGTAATCTAGTAGTATTATAGTAATCTAGTAGTATTCTAGTAATCTAACAGTATTATAGTAGTATTACCTTGGTGTAATCTAGTAGTATTATAGTAATCTAGTAGTATTCTAGTAATCTAACAGTATTATAGTAGTATTACCTTGGTGTAATCTAGTAGTATTATAGTAATCTAGTAGTATTCTAGTAATCTAACAGTATTATAGTAGTATTACCTTGGTGTAATCTAGTAGTATTATAGTAATCTAGTAGTATTCTAGTAATCTAACAGTATTATAGTAGTATTACCTTGGTGTAATCTAGTAGTATTATAGTAATCTAGTAGTATTCTAGTAATCTAACAGTATTATAGTAGTATTACCTTGGTGTAATCTAGTAGTATTATAGTAATCTAGTAGTATTCTAGTAATCTAACAGTATTATAGTAGTATTACCTTGGTGTAATCTAGTAGTATTATAGTAATCTAGTAGTATTCTAGTAATCTAACAGTATTATAGTAGTATTACCTTGGTGTAATCTAGTAGTATTATAGTAATCTAGTAGTATTCTAGTAATCTAACAGTATTATAGTAGTATTACCTTGGTGTAATCTAGTAGTATTATAGTAATCTAGTAGTATTCTAGTAATCTAACAGTATTATAGTAGTATTACCTTGGTGTAATCTAGTAGTCCATCCACTCGTAATATTAATGGTGTCAAGAGTTTCTTAAATCCACGTTGCTGTCAAAACTACGAAAAACCCAAAATAATAAATAAGTACAAATTAATGATCAGCTGACATTCAACCCGTTTTCTAACCGAACTACATGTCGGTGTTATTATGCGTAACGGGTTAAATAATACTATTATTAATAGCACTGCAGCACATCTTATTTAATTAGTAAACTGGCATGTTGACTTATTGAAGTTAGCTAGCATGTTGACTCCATGTTCCCATCTACCAACGCGGCTGCGTCAACGAGGCTGCGCAGAGACCCGAACAGATTGGTTGTGGGAAACGTAGTCAAATTGTCCATAGGATATATATATACAAATAGGATATATTACAGAAACAGCGCCTCTCCGTGGTTGTGACACACAATTGTCTTACATACTTTTACATTTGTCCGTTAACTGGCGCTGTTTTAGAATAAGCTACATCTATCACTACAAATAAGAAAATAAACTCTAAAGGTTACTATTGATTCTGCATTTATGGGATACAACCATGAACACAACACCTTCCCTGACCACTTTAATCCTCAGACTAGAATCATATTAACATGTTCCCCATGTTCTTTCTGCCAGTAATGATGGTTGGTCATCGGGGAGAGAGGAAAAGGCCTGCAAGACAACAGTAGAACAGCTGGGGGACTGCTTCAACTCCAACCCCACCATCTCTTTTGCTGCCCAGTTCAAAGCACTTTAACCTGCCAGGAATTGGTTGTGGGTGGGTGGAGGATGGGGGAGGTTATTCTCTACATACCAGCTGCTGTCAGCCTTAGCACAGAGCCAGGCAGGATAATAAGGACATTGTCTCAGTGTCCCCCCCCCAGAACAGCTGCCCCCTATCTAACCCGCTCCATCTAGTCTATTCACTAACCTGATAAACAGACTTACAGACAGAGGGACAATCAAACACAACAATGTCTCCAAAGCTTCTTCTCAAGAAAAATAAGTTGTGAGCATTAGTTTGTGGTGTTTGCTATTGAGTAGGTGTGTATGAGTGTTTGTTGTGTGTATATGTTTGTGAATTGTGCGTGTGTGTGTGTGTGTGTGTGTGTGTGTGTGTGTGTGTCTGGCTCCGCCCTGTGACCTGTGACCTGATACAAAGCAGAAGGTGTTCGTTCTGCACATAACTCTACTAGTCATAAGAACTGCACAAACCAAGTGTTGTTGTGGAGGTTCAGGGGACAAGCCAGGGGCAGTGATGGCAGAGCTTACAAATGCCTTGTGGTAAACTTCAGCCCCTCTCTGAGAATAGTTCAAGTGGTTCATTTCTTCCTGCCCATGAAAAAACTATTTGGATTCTGGAGTGTTCAGAAGGTTTGGTGTGTACCACCATAGACAGAAATAAACACAGAATTAAGGCAATTCCATGTGAAACAGAAAATAAAAGTATGAAAATAAATTAAAACAAAATTAAAAATGGAAAAAAATATATATATAATTAATATAAAATATTAACAGAAACTGACATGTGATCTCCACAGTCTAAAAAGACATACATGTTGTCCACTGTCTAAAGAGACATACATGTTGTCCACTGTCTAAAGAGACATACATGTTATCTCCACAGTCTAAAAAGACATACATGTTGTCCACTGTCTAAAGAGACATACATGTTGTCCACTGTCTAAAGAGACATACATGTTATCTCCACAGTCTAAAAAGACATACATGTTATCTCCACAGTCTAAAGAGACATACATGTTATCTCCACAGTTATCTCCAAAAAGAGACATACATGACTCCATAAAGAGACATGTTGTCCATACATGTCTAAAGAGACATACATGTTATCTCCACAGTCTAAAGAGACATACATGTTATCTCCACAGTCTAAAGAGACATACATGTTATCTCCACAGTCTAAAGTCTCCAAAAGAGACATACATGTTATCTCCACAGTCTAAAGAGATCTCCATACATGTTATCTCCACAGTCTAAAGAGACATACATGTTATCTCCACAGTCTAAAGAGACATACATGTTATCTCCACAGTCTAAAGAGACATACATGTTATCTCCACAGTCTAAAGAGACATACATGTTATCTCCACAGTCTAAAGAGACATACATGTTATCTCCACAGTCTAAAGAGACATACATGTTATCTCCACAGTCTAAAGAGACATACATGTTATCTCCACAGTCTAAAGAGACATACATGTTATCTCCACAGTCTAAAGAGACATACATGTTATCTCCACAGTCTAAAGAGACATACATGTTATCTCCACAGTCTAAAGAGACATACATGTTATCTCCACAGTCTAAAGAGACATACATGTTATCTCCACAGTCTAAAGAGACATACATGTTATCTCCACAGTCTAAAGAGACATACATGTTATCTCCACAGTCTAAAGAGACATACATGTTATCTCCACAGTCTAAAGAGACATACATGTTATCTCCACAGTCTAAAGAGACATACATGTTATCTCCACAGTCTAAAGAGACATACATGTTATCTCCACAGTCTAAAGAGACATACATGTTATCTCCACAGTCTAAAGAGACATACATGTTATCTCCACAGTCTAAAGAGACATACATGTTATCTCCACAGTCTAAAGAGACATACATGTTATCTCCACAGTCTAAAGAGACATACATGTTATCTCCACAGTCTCTCTCTTTAACTTTTTCTCTTAACTCCGAAACACATGGTCCTTTAGACCACCCTCCCACCACCCCCACATGGGCAGTTGTTGAAGGCTTGGTCACATACCCCATTCCCACACACACACACACACACACACACACACACACAACACACATACACACACACAACACACACACACACAACACACACACACAAGCCCTAATCCAACCATTACACCCTGTATATCCAGCCAAACCCTCTCTTCTATATTTAAGCCCTAATCCAACCATTACACCCATATCCAGCCAAACCCTCTCTTCTAATTTAAGCCCTAATCCAACCATTACACCCTGTATATCCAGCCAAACCCTCTCTTCTATATTTAAGCCCTAATCCAACCATTACACCCTGTATATCCAGCCAAACCCTCTCTTCTATATTTAAGCCCTAATCCAACCATTACACCCTGTATATCCAGCCAAACCCTCTCTTCTATATTTAAGCCCTAATCCAACCATTACACCCTGTATATCCAGCCAAACCCTCTCTTCTATATTTAAGCCCTAATCCAACCATTACACCCTGTATATCCAGCCAAACCCTCTCTTCGATATTTAAACCCTAATCCAACCATTACACCCTGTATATCCAGCCAAACCCTCTCTTCTATATTTAAGCCTTAATCCAACCATTACACCCTGTATATCCAGCCAAACCCTCTCTTATTTAAGCCTATTTAAGCCAAACCCTCTCTTCTATATTTAAGCCTTAATCCAACCATTACACCCTGTATATCCAGCCAAACCCTCTCTTCTATATTTAAGCCTTAATCCAACCATTACACCCTGTATATCCAGCCAAACCCTCTCTTCTATATTTAAGCCTTAATCCAACCATTACACCCTGTATATCCAGCCAAACCCTCTCTTCTATATTTAAGCCTTAATCCAACCATTACACCCTGTATATCCAGCCAAACCCTCTCTTCTATATTTAAGCCTTAATCCAACCATTACACCCTGTATATCCAGCCAAACCCTCTCTTCTATATTTAAGCCCTAATCCAACCATTACACCCTGTATATCCAGCCAAACCCTCTCTTCTATATTTAAGCCCTAATCCAACCATTACACCCTGTATATCCAGCCAAACCCTCTCTTCTATATTTAAGCCCTAATCCAACCATTACACCCTGTATATCCAGCCAAACCCTCTCTTCTATATTTAAGCCCTAATCCAACCATTACACCCTGTATATCCAGCCAAACCCTCTCTTCTATATTTAAGCCCTAATCCAACCATTACACCCTGTATATCCAGCCAAACCCTCTCTTCTATATTTAAGCCCTAATCCAACCATTACACCCTGTATATCCAGCCAAACCCTCTCTTCTATATTAAAGCCCTCAGATCATTCAGAACTCTGCTTCAGACATTCATTTACTTTGCTGCCATCAACACTGAATTCACCCCGACATCCATCTGTTACTTTAAGGACGTGTTCTAAACATACTTCTCTACATAACTTTTCCCATATTTGGTTCTAGTCATTAGAAAACCTAGGCATCTGGCACAATATTGTGCACTATTGATGGAATAGCAAACCATGTGTGATCTAGATGTCAGAGTTTAACAGATGAAACACAGAAGACTTTTGTAAGTAATGACAGAGACGTTGACCGGACATTTGCTTGTTACATATTGTGCAGTAAACAGTTTTAAACCTGTTGGGACACTTTGGGGGCCTTGGTAGAACAGGTTGTGCAGTAAACAGTTTCAAACCTGTTGGGACCCTTTGAGGGCCTCGGTGGAACAGGTTGTGCAGTAAACAGTTTTAAACGTGTTGGGACCCTTTGAAGGCCTCGGTAGAACAGGTTGTGCAGTAAACAGCTTCAAACCTGTTGGGACCCTTTGGGGGCCTCGGTGGAACAGGTTGTGCAGTAAACAGTTTTAAACGTGTTGGGACCCTTTGAAGGCCTCGGTAGAATAGGTTGTGCAGTAAACAGCTTCAAACCTGTTGGGACCCTTTGGGGGCCTCGGTGGAACAGGTTGTGCAGTAAACAGCACAAATAGCACAAACAGCAGTTGGTAGCTCAGTGGTAGAGTACATGCTTTGTGTGTATGACATCCTGGGTTCAAATCCCAGCTGCTCCCCAGGGAGCCGTTGCAAATGAGAAATTGTTCTCAATCGGCCTACCTGGTTAAATAAAAAATAAATAAAAACCTGTTGGGACCCTTAGGGGCCCTGGGTAGAACAGGTTGTGCAGTTCTAAATATTTTTCTTTGTAATCCGGATTTATATGTATGAATTGTGCTATATAAATAAACTTGCTTTCCAAACAATTCCCATATATTGGTCCCAAGGTTCTAGTCCCAATACCTCTAACTCATACCAATATGTTGTTGCACCTGCTTCTAAACCACATGGTCGACAAATGGTTGAGGCCAAAGGAAAAGGGAGAAAGTTAATTTGGTGTCACAGCCGTTCTCTCCTCTGCAATCTTTCCTTAGTCAAAACCAGCCACCCATCCCCCTAGCCTCCACCTGTTCTGATGATCCAGGCTGTTGTCTAGCACTGATCTGGGTCTAACCAACTTGGGAAAAGAGGGGTGATTGAAGTTGAAGCCATAGATATTGATCCTATCCCTCTACAGTTGTCAGAGAGACAGTCTGTAGCTGAAAGGATGGTTGTGTTCCCCCCTGACAACTGGTCCAGGACAGTGTGAAGGACAGGCAGCTGGTCTACGAGGACACATAGAAGGAGGTGAAGCAGAACACATTTCTGAACTGACGCTCAGTCGGAACGCAAACATTCTCTCTGTCTCTCATGCTGAAGGACTTTTCTCATATAAGACAAACTTTTTTACTACCTGGACAGCAGGACATCGACTCCATAACGAAGAGAAAAGTGTGTTTCTAGCAAAAAACCTGGACTCTTGAATTTAAAGAGAAGTACATGTTTTCATATCGAAGTGCTGCTGTGTCTGTTTAGGTTGTAGCATTACCTCAGTTGTGGAAGATGTGATTGATTCAGGCAAAGGTCCAGCTTGTTGTCTTATCTGAGCCATTCGTCTGTTAGACAAAACGTTTGGCCAGAGAAATAGAGACAGATTGAGACAGATATAGAGGTAAACATAGAAACGGGAGAGAGAGATAGAGAGAAACTCAAACACTCCAAAGAAAAACCTCTTTCCCTGGGAGAGAGAAGCTGGTGGGGAGTTATTCAGCTCGTTCATAAAGACCCTCTCCTGGCAGTGTGTTCCTGGCAGTGTGTTCCTGGCAGTGTGCTCCTGGCAGTGTGTTCCTGGCAGTGTATTCCTGGCAGTGTGTTCCTGGCAGTGTGCTCCTGGCAGTGTGTTCCTGGCAGTGTATTCCTGGCAGTGTGTTCCTGGCAGTGTGTTCCTGGCAGTGTGTTCCTGGCAGTGTGTTCCTGGCAGTTTGTTCCTGGCAGTGTATTCCTGGCAGTGTGTTCCTGGCAGTGTATTCCTGCCAGTTTGTTCCTGGCAGTGTGTTCCTGGCAGTGTGTTCCTGGCAGTGTATTCCTGGCAGTGTGTTCCTGGCAGTGTATTCCTGGCAGTGTGCTCCTGGCAGTGTATTCCTGGCAGTGTGTTCCTGGCAGTGTATTCCTGGCAGTGTGTTCCTGGCAGTGTGTTCCTGGCAGTGTGTTCCTGGCAGTGTGTTCCTGGCAGTGTGTTCCTGGCAGTGTATTCCTGGCAGTGTGTTCCTGGCAGTGTATTCCTGCCAGTTTGTTCCTGGCAGTGTGTTCCTGGCAGTGTGTTCCTGGCAGTGTATTCCTGGCAGTGTGTTCCTGGCAGTGTATTCCTGGCAGTGTGCTCCTGGCAGTGTATTCCTGGCAGTGTGTTCCTGGCAGTGTGTTCCTGGCAGTGTGTTCCTGGCAGTGTGTTCCTGGCAGTGTGTTCCTGGCAGTGTGTTCCTGGCTGTGTGTCAGGGTGTCTTCACAGCATAATGCCCGCTGTGTTTCTCCTTCTCCGGACCCTGCTCTCCAGTAGATTAATAGGTTCCCTGGTTCAGTTCCTTCGCAGGACTCTGTCTTCCACTTTTGGCCACGTGGGAGCGGCTCTGCGATACATTTGGGACAGACTCAGCTCACAGGAGTCTAAGGAAGCCATCCTGGGCTGTGTTCTGTGTCTCCTCAACATGCATAAGAAGGTGGACGAGCCAGAAGCTGAGTCACGCTAGTCTCTCTGACTAGTCTCTCTCACTAGTCTCTCTACACTTCAGGAGAGAGAACAACGACAGAGGAAACAAGAGAGAGGGAGAGAACAAGAAAAGGGGCAGTTTGCATTCTATTCGGATCATTCTCAGTATTTACTGCCCAGGAGAAAACTAACAGGAAAAGCAGAAGAATAGAACAGGGATATAGAGAGGGGAGAGGGTTTTAGGTTTCAGACTTTTCATTAGGTTTCATTTGGAATATGATATTGGTCATAGTGGAATGAGTTGAGCTACACATGACTGTGTATTCCTGCTCTGGGCACTGATCTAGGCACTGATCTTGGGACTGTACCTCTGGAGTGAATACCATGTCAGAGGACATAGGGAGGAAGGTCCAGCCATTCACCATTGGCACTATCCTGGCCCCTGGCAGATTTAAATGCCCTGGCCTTCGCCTGCAGTCCTCCTGGCAGAGTGGGAGTGAGGGTAAAATCACTCTGCAGTCGAGCCTCCATGACCGGCTGTCCCTGTACCCTAGCCATGCACAGGTGTGTGGGGGCACTCCAGGACTGGCACACCTCAGCCGGGCATCACCTGCCAAACAGACACCTACCACCTGTGTACCGTTCAGACAGCATCAACTGGAGGACACTGCTGCCCTGCCTCCGTTGGGTGTTTTTCAAGCCTTCATCACCACATCTCGATCCATCAAGAAGATCAACATCTCCAGCAGCCCTGAAAAGGAGCACATCACCTGGAGGAAACAGGAACCTTCAGATGACCGGGTGATCAGTGTGGGTCCAGTACTACGCCCCGGCACAGAGGACAATAACAACAATAACAATAATAACAAGCCAGGGCTGGCCAGAATACTGGGAGTCTACAAGCCCAGCTTACATATTAAGGTACAAAATACCCTCTGTCAATGGGTTAGCTCGGGCCAGTTACCCTGTATGGTAGCTATAGTTACCCTGTATGGTAGCTATAGTTACCCTGTATGGTAGCTATAGTTACCCTGTATGGTAGCTATAGTTACCCTGTATGGTAGCTATAGTTACCCTGTATGGTAGCTATAGTTACCCTGTATGGTAGCTATAGTTACCCTGTATGGTAGCTATAGTTACCCTGTATGGTAGCTATAGTTACCCTGTATGGTAGCTATAGTTACCCTGTATGGTAGCTATAGTTACCCTGTATGGTAGCTATAGTTACCCTGTATGGTAGCTATAGTTACCCTGTATGGTAGCTATAGGATAGCTTGTTAGGTACACAAGTCTCAATCTACAAAATACGTGCATGACTACTGTGCCTCTAACTTTTCCAAGAGATTAAAAAAAGTGTTGTATGTTGTAGTAATTTGTAACTTTCAGACTCACAATTGTCTAGCAAGGAGGTGGTCTAGCAGGGAGGTGGTCTCGCAGGGAGGTGTTCTAGCAGGGAGGTGGTCTAGCAGGGAGGTGGTCTAGCAGGGAGGTGGTCTAGCAGGAAGGTGTTCTAGCAGGGAGGTGGTCTAGCAGGGAGGTGGTCTAGCAGGGAGGTGTTCTAGCAGGGAGGTGGTCTAGCAGGAAGGTGTTCTAGCAGGGAGGTGGTCTAGCAGGGAGGTGGTCTAGCAGGGAGGTGGTCTAGCAGGGAGGTGGTCTAGCAGGGAGGTGTTCTAGCAAGGAGGTGGTCTAGCAGGGAGGTGGTCTCGCAGGGAGGTGTTCTAGCAGGGAGGTGGTCTCGCAGGGAGGTGTTCTAGCAGGGAGGTGGTCTAGCAGGGAGGTGGTCTAGCAGGGAGGTGGTCTAGCAGGGAGGTGGTCTAGCAGGGAGGTGTTCTAGCAAGGAGGTGGTCTAGCAGGGAGGTGGTCTCGCAGGGAGGTGTTCTAGCAGGTCTCGCAGGGAGGTGTTCTAGGTGGTCTAGCAGGGAGGTGGTCTAGCAGGGAGGTGGTCTAGCAGGAAGGTGTTCTAGCAGGGAGGTGGTCTCGCAGGGAGGTGTTCTAGGGGAGGTGGTCTAGCAGGGAGGTGGTCTAGCAGGGAGGTGGTCTAGCAGGGAAGGTGTTCTAGCAGGGAGGTGGTCTAGCAGGAGGTGGTCTAGCAGGGAGGTGGTCTAGCAGGGAGGTGGTCTAGCAGGGAGGTGTTCTAGCAGGGAGGTGGTCTCGCAGGGAGGTGTTCTAGTCTAGCAGGGAGGTGGTCTAGCAGGGAGGTGGTCTAGCAGGGAGGTGGTCTGCTTACAGTTAGGGACAAACAATAACCAAACCATAGAGATGCCTAGAAGCTTCATTATAGTCAGGCCCTAACTGGCACCTCCAGGCAAACATAGAGATACCTAGAAGCTTCATTATAGTCAGGACCTATCTGGCACCTACAGGCTATCATAAAGATGCCTAGAAGCTTCCTTATAGTCAGGACCTAACTGGCACCTCCAGGCAAACATAGAGATGCCTAGAAGCTTCCTTATAGTCAGGACCTAACTGGCACCTCCAGGCAAACATAGAGATGCCTAGAAGCTTCATTGTAGTCAGGACCTGAAAATTCAAGAATGTGCTCTGATGTACACACTTGATAACATCCAGGATGTTATTTATAACTCTTCTCCCCAGAGTCATCAAGGACAAGGCACGTCAGTAAGCCACACCCCTAAAACCAGCGGAGACCACACTGACTGTTTTAATGTCATCACCCCTAAAACCAGCGGAGACCACACTGACTGTTTTAATGTCATCACCCCTAAAACCAGCGGAGACCACACTGACTGTTTTAATGTCATCACCCCTAAAACCAGCGGAGACCACACTGACTGTTTTAATGTCATCACCCTAAAACCAGCGGAGACCACACTGAATGTTTTAATGTCATCACCCCTAAAACCAGCGGAGACCACACTGAATGTTTTAATGTCATCACCCCTAAAACCAGCGGAGACCACACTGAATGTTTTAATGTCATCACCCCTAAAACCAGCGGAGACCACACTGACTGTTTTAATGTCATCACCCCTAAAACTAGCGGAGACCACACTGACTGTTTTAATGTCATCACCCCTAAAACTAGCGGAGACCACACTGACTGTTTTAATGTCATCACCCCTAAAACTAGCGGAGACCACACTGACTGTTTTAATGTCATCACCCCTAAAACTAGCGGAGACCACACTGAATGTTTTAATGTCATCACCCCTAAAACTAGCGGAGACCACACTGACTGCCTGTCTGGATCTTCCCAGTTACAGTCTGGATCTTCCCGGTTACAGTCTGGATCCGCCCAGTTACAGTCTGGATCTTCCCGGCGTGGCCATCCAAGTCTCCGCCTGTACATCCCTAAGCCCCACCCACAGTTCCAGTTTGCAGCCATCCCCCAGCCACACCCACCTCTCCAGACTCAGAGATGCCCACAAGTAGGCCAACATTATCAGACACAGCTTCAGAAGTTTACTGTGTCTGCAGACAAGGTAGCAGACAAACACAAATGCATTTACTCTCTTCGTCTACACCAGTTTTTTACCTTGTTTCTTCACTAACAAACACCTCTTTTCCTTTTCCAACAGACCCTTTCGTGGTTGAAGGATAACGTTACCATGGCCACCCAGGTATGCTCCCTGATTGGTTCAGAGGCTAAGAGACTTCAGGACGTTCTTGAGCAGGAGCTAATCATGAACAGGGACAAAATAGAGGTTGTAAAACAGGTAAACAAACTTTAGTATCTGTCTGTTGCTTCCTATTAGAATCAGAATCATGTTTATTCAATAAGTCCCTTTACACAGACAAGGAATTTGCTCTGACCCCTTGCTGAAATTAGATTGTCAAGTAGACAATACAATTCAAATACCCATATATCACATTGTTGCCATTTTTATACCAGGTAAATGTGCTTACTACAGATTCATTTACACAGCAATGATCTGGGATCAATTAAGATGAACTGCCCTGCTGTTGACTCAATGTATATAAGAGTAAACCTCATATTCTCATCTTCAACTGGTAATCTGGGGTCGGCTCGTGGGGGCAGCAGCTCTAGCAGGGGACCCCAAACTTTCCTTTCCACATTAACCTGCTCTGACTAGGGGATCCTGAGGTGTTCTCAGGCCAGTGTGGAGATATAATCTCTATCTAGTTCTGGGTTGTCCACAAAGCCTCCTTCCAGCTGGACGTGCCAGGAACACCTCCCTACGGATGGAAATCCTTACCAGATGCTGAACCACCTCAAGTGGCTCCTTTCTATGGGAGCGGCTCTGCTCCGAGTTCCTCACAGATGACTGAGCTTCTCACCCTATCCCTAAGGGAGAGGCCACTTTTAACCCTGCTCTTGTCCTGACCCTAACCCTGCCCTTGTCCTAACCCTAAACCTGCCCTTGTCCTAACCCTAACCCTGCCCTTGTCCTAACCCTGCCCTTGTCCTAACCCTGCCCTTGTTCTAACCCTGCCCTTGTCCTAACCCTAAACCTGCCCTTGTCCTAACCCTAACCCTACCCTTGTCCTAACCCTGCCCTTGTTCTAACCCTGCCCTTGTCCTAACCCTGCCCTTGTCCTAACCCTGCCCTTGTCCTAACCCTGCCCTTGTCCTAACCCTGCCCTTGTCCTAACCCTGCCCTTGTCCTAACCCTGCCCTTGTCCTAACCCTAACCCTGCCCTTGTCATAACCCTGCCCTTGTCCTAACCCTAACCCTGCCCTTGTCCTAACCCTAACCCTGCCCTTGTCCTAACCCTGCCCTTGTCCTAACCCTGCCCTTCTCCTAACCCTAACCCTGCCCTTGTCCTAACCCTAACCCTGCCCTTGTCCTAACCCTGCCCTTGTCCTAACCCTGCCCTTGTCCTAACCCTGCCCTTGTCCTAACCCTGCCCTTGTCCTAACCCTAACCCTGCCCTTTTCCTAACCCTGCCCTTGTCCTAACCCTGCCCTTGTCCTAACCCTGCCGTTCTCCTAACCCTAACCCTGCCCTTGTCCTAACCCTGCCCTTGTCCTAACCCTGCCCTTGTCCTAACCCTGCCCTTGTCCTAACCCTAACCCTGCCCTTGTCCTAACCCTGCCCTTGTCCTAACCCTGCCCTTGTCCTAACCCTGCCCTTGTCCTAACCCTGCCCTTGTCCTAACCCTGCCCTTGTCCTAACCCTAACCCTGCCCTTGTCCTAACCCTGCCCTTGTCCTAACCCTGCCCTTGTCCTAACCCTGCCGTTCTCCTAACCCTAACCCTAACCCTGCCCTTGTCCTAACCCTTTGTCCTAACCCTGCCCTTGTCCTAACCCTGCCCTTGTCCTAACCCTGCCCTTGTCCTAACCCTGCCCTTGTCCTAACCCTGCCCTTGTCCTAACCCTGCCCTTGTCCTAACCCTGCCCTTGTCCTAACCCTGCCCTTGTCCTAACCCTGCCCTTGTCCTAACCCTGCCCTTGTCCTAACCCTAACCCTGCCCTTGTCCTAACCCTAACCCTGCCCTTGTCCTAACCCTGCCCTTGTCCTAACCCTGCCCTTCTCCTAACCCTAACCCTAACCCTGCCCTTGTCCTAACCCTGCCCTTGTCCTAACCCTGCCCTTGTCCTAACCCTGCCCTTGTCCTAACCCTGCCCTTGTCCTAACCCTGCCTAACCCTGCCCTTGTCCTAACCCTGCCCTTGTCCTAACCCTGCCCTTGTCCTAACCCTGCCCTTGTCCTAACCCTGCCCTTGTCCTAACCCTGCCCTTGTCCTAACCCTAACCCTGCCCTTGTCCTAACCCTAACCCTGCCCTTGTCCTAACCCTGCCCTTGTCCTAACCCTGCCGTTCTCCTAACCCTAACCCTAACCCTGCCCTTGTCCTAACCCTGCCCTTGTCCTAACCCTGCCCTTGTCCTAACCCAAGATGCAGGATGTTGATGGAGGAGGTCAGGATGGACTCAATGGTGACTGTGCATCATCATTTTTTTTAGTACTTTTTCAGCTCAGTACATCGTGTTTTGTGCTTTATTTGTGAGAGAGGTGATGTTCAGCTCCCAGTTGACGTCCTGTGCGATGGTGTTTCCCAGGAAGCAAAATGACTCCACAGAGTTAATTGTAGTCTATTGTTCATATATGTTCATTAGATGTGTATTAAGTGTTCCAGTAGCTGTCCGGAACAAATTCATTAATTGTTGTAAACAGACTTGGCAAATCAAACTTTTTATTATTCAGATTGTTCTTTTCTTATTCTGTAGGAAGGGAGAGAGTTAATTAGAAACCAGAACC
The DNA here is from genome assembly GCA_029465975.1 of Dallia pectoralis. Taxonomy (NCBI): domain Eukaryota; kingdom Metazoa; phylum Chordata; class Actinopteri; order Esociformes; family Umbridae; genus Dallia; species Dallia pectoralis. The sequence goes on from CM055759.1 coordinate 174,122, forward strand.
CCAGCAGCAGTAAGATCCAAGAATTCTTGACACGGCTGAACGATTTATGGGAGGAGCTTAAGAGACGACATCACAGGAACCATATCTACCTCCAGTCAAAAGAGGAGATGAACTACAAGGTACATAAACCCTAACCCCTTTTACCTACCCCGTTATGCCCTATTGGTTAATTATTATCACTCCTCCCACTCCATACTACCCCCTCGTGCCCTATTGGTTGAATATTATCACTCCTCCCACTCCATACTACCCCCTCATGCCCTATTGGTTGAATATTATCACTCCTCCCACTCCATACTACCCCCTCCTGCCCTATTGGTTAATTATTATCACTCCTCCCACTCCATACTACCCCCTCGTGCCCTATTGGTTGAATATTATCACTCCTCCCACTCCATACTACCCCCTCGTGCCCTATTGGTTGAATATTATCACTCCTCCCACTCCATACTACCCCCTCATGCCCTATTGGTTGAATATTATCACTCCTCCCACTCCATACTACCCCCTCATGCCCTATTGGTTGAATATTATCACTCCTCCCACTCCATACTACCCCCTCCTGCCCTATTGGTTAATTATTATCACTCCTCCCACTCCATACTACCCCACCAGGCCCTTAGAAGCATCAAGGACTGTAACTCCTCTGTAATGTTACTATGTCTAGGTGATGAAGGAGTGTAACTCCTCTGTAATGTTACTATGTCTAGGTGATGAAGGTGTGTAACTCCTCTGTAATGTTACTATGTCTAGGTGATGAAGGAGTGTAACTCCTCTGTAATGTTACTATGTCTAGGTGATGAAGGAGTGTAACTCCTCTGTAATGTTACTATGTCTAGGTGATGAAGGAGTGTAACTCCTCTGTAATGTTACTATGTCTAGGTGATGAAGGAGTGTAACTCCTCTGTAATGTTACTATGTCTAGGTGATGAAGGAGTGTAACTCCTCTGTAATGTTACTATGTCTAGGTGATGAAGGCGTGTAACTCCTCCGTAATGTTACTATGTCTAGGTGATGAAGGCGTGTAACTCCTCTGTAATGTTACTATGTCTAGGTGATGAAGGTGTGTAACTCCTCTGTAATGTTACTATGTCTAGGTGATGAAGGCGTGTAACTCCTCTGTAATGTTACTATGTCTAGGTGAAGGTGTGTAACTCCTCTGTAATGTTACTATGTCTAGGTGATGAAGGTGTGTAACTCCTCTGTAATGTTACTATGTCTAGGTGATGAAGGTGTGTAACTCCTCTGTAATGTTACTATGTCTAGGTGATGAAGGAGCTCCAGCACTTAGGGATCATTGAAGCCTGGTTACATGCATTGGAAATGTCCTTGTGGAACTCCCAGGTGGTTTCAGATCCGGATACTATGAGGCAGGCTGAGATTGAGAGCTGTCTGCTGCAGAAGGAACTAAGTGTCCAGGGATTGGAGCTAGCAACACTGAGACAGGAGGTGAATCAACACATGTGCTGAATCTGTCTATACAATAGTTGCCTTTAGCTGCTGTTTATACAACATCAAGTTGCCATTCTCTCAGGTGGACAGGTTGGAGAGTCACAGGAGCTCAGAAGGATTAGGTTACCCCAGGACTGGTGACCTCCAGGTCCCACATATCCACCTCTTAGAACGGATGGAACAAGTAGAAAGAAAGTGAGTATAGAGGGAGTGTGTGTGTGTGTGCGTGTGCGTGTGTGTTGTGTGGGTGGGTGTGTATGCGACCAGGTTTCACAATGTAAGCTGTGTGTAAAGCTGAAAAATATGAATCATGAGAGAAAATAAATCTTCTCCAAATAGCCCCAACTGATCAAGGCCCAATTGTTAGATGTAATAGTAACTAGGGTTACTAGGGTTACTATGGTTACTAGGGTAACTAGGGTAACTAGGGTTACTAGGGTAACTAGGGTTACTAGGGTTACTAGGGTTACTAGGGTAACTAGGGTAACTAGGGTTACTATGGTTACTAGGGTAACTAGGGTTACTAGGGTAACTAGGGTTACTAGGGTTACTATGGTAACTAGGGTAACTAGGCTTCATTGCTGACTGACTGGCCACTTCACTGACTGACTGTTGTTTTTTACTTAACTGACTGACTGGCAGGTAGGGTGTTTAATATTGCTGTCTCTACATCTACAGGTACCAGAGTGTCCAGACTGTGTTGACTCTGCATACCGCCTCATTGCAGGACAGCAGGATGTTGACAGAGTTTCTAGAGAGCGTTGAACTAGAAGAGAGCCAAGAAGTCAGGGGGGAGGATTATAACAGCAAAGATGTGAGTCAAAACCAAACCACACACATATTTATACCTAGAGTTAAAACCGAATGAAATACACGGTTTACCAAGAATCAAACCCAAACACTGGGGCCTAATAGAGTCCAAACAAACACAGTGTCTTAATAGAGTCCAAACAAACACACTGTCTTAATAGAGTCCAAACAAACACAGTGTCTTAATAGAGTCCAAACAAACACAGTGTCTTAATAGAGTCCAAACAAACACACTGTCTTAATAGAGTCCAAACAAACACACTGTCTTAATAGAGTCCAAACAAACACAGTGTCTTAATAGAGTCCAAACAAACACACTGTCTTAATAGAGTCCAAACAAACACAGTGTCTTAATAGAGTCCAAACAAACACAGTGTCTTAATAGAGTCCAAACAAACACACTGTCTTAATAGAGTCCAAACAAACACAGTGTCTTAATAGAGTCCAAACAAACACAGTGTCTTAATAGAGTCCAAACAAACACAGTGTCTTAATAGAGTCCAAACAAACACAGTGTCTTAATAGAGTCCAAAGAAACACACTGTCTTAATAGAGTCCAAACAAACACAGTGTCTTAATAGAGTCCAAACAAACACAGTGTCTTAATAGAGTCCAAACAAACACACTGTCTTAATAGAGTCCAAACAAACACAGTGTCTTAATAGAGTCCAAACAAACACAGTGTCTTAATAGAGTCCAAACAAACACACTGTCTTAATAGAGTCCAAACAAACACACTGTCTTAATAGAGTCCAAACAAACACACTGTCTTAATAGAGTCCAAACAAACACACTGTCTTAATAGAGTTCAAATCATTGGTCTTTTTTGGTAAATCTCTTCTTCTCCTCTTCTTTCAGGCTCTTTATACTAACATGAGTTCGGCCTCCACCCTCCTGGATGATGCATGCAGGGAAGTTGCTGCGCCCCTGATGAAGACCATAGTAGACCCCATAGGAGAGCTGAGAGAGGCGGTTGAAATGCTAAATGACACAGTCAGGGAGAGAGGACGAGCACAGAGCCACATCCATGATAAGGACATACAGAATCTGATCAGACAGGTAGGAAAACAAATGTAGAAAGCTAGATCAAACTGTTTTATTTTGATAGTTGCGGAGGTTAATTTCACCAAGCCCACCCACACACACAGTACCCCTTTAATGTTTTATTTAGAAGGCTTGAAAGTCTGGCCAGATGAAATGCTATTTATCATAATCTTCATACAATGACAAATACCAGTACCTGTAGCAGTCATATTCTAGATATCTGTCAAGGATTTTAAGTATTTTCACACAGACAGTGATCTGTTGAGATGCACTGCACTTCTGCAGATAACAAAGTAATTGAATATAATGTAATTACTATTTTTAAGTGGGGATGCACCGGTCCGATACTGGCTAAAAGCGTTGGATCGGATATCGCCCAAGAATATCTGTCTATTGTCTGTCTCATCTGCTGTCTGTCTCATCTGCTGTCTGTCTCATCTGCTGTCTGTCTCATCTGCTGTCTGTCTCCTCTATTATCTGTCTCATCTGCTGTCTGTCTCATCTGCTGTCTGTCTTCTCTATTGTCTGTCTCATCTGCTGTTTGTCTCTTCTATTTTCTGTCTCCTCTATTGTCTGTCTCCTCTATTGTCTGTCTCATCTGCTGTCTGTCTCATCTGCTGTCTGTCTTCTCTATTGTCTGTCTCATCTGCTGTCTGTCTCATCTGCTGTCTGTCTTCTCTATTGTCTGTCTCATCTGCTGTCTGTCTCATCTGCTGTCTGTCTCATCTGCTGTTTGTCTCCTCTATTGTCTGTCTCCTCTATTGTCTGTCTCCTCTATTGTCTGTCTCATCTGCTGTCTGTCTGATCTGCTGTCTGTCCCAGCTGGCTGTACTATCAGTACGGGTAGAAGACCATCTATGTTGCAGTATAAAGCTGACCTTGGAGCTTGTGCAGATAGAGTCAGACATGGCTCTCCGCTGTGAACCAGAAAGCTGTGGACTAGGATCCCTGGATGAGCAGCAGCACCATCTAGAGGTGAGGTGTATCTAAAGGCAGGGGTATAGAAGGGTATCTAGAGATGGGGGTGAGGGGGCTATCAAGAGGTGGGGAAGACCAGGGTAACATAAGAACCATTTCATTCCACTAGGTTGAATGTGCTCTACTACAGAACATAAGAACCATTTCATTCCACTAGGTTGAATGTGCTCTACTACAGAACATAAGAACCATTTCATTCCACTAGGTTGAATGTGCTCTACTACAGAACATAAGAACCATTTCATTCCACTAGGTTGAATGTGCTCTACTACAGAACATAAGAACCATTTCATTCCACTAGGTTGAATGTGCTCTACTACAGAACATAAGAACCATTTCATTCCACCCCCTGCAGGTTGATTATGCTAAACTGACGGTGGAAATAGAGGAGCTCCAGAAACAGATGTGTCACCTGGTGGAGCTTTGCCCAGAGCGAGTTTCCATCTTGGGGGTGAAAGTGCAGGAAACCATGAGGATGTGGTGGGACCTAGGAAAGAACATGGATGAGAACAGACACAGACTACAACAATGTGTTGCTCTACAAGAATTCTTCAGGAACTACTTGTCCATCATGTAAGCAAGACATAATAAAATATGACTACTGACAATACAATGTTCAACATTCTTATATAATGATAACAGGATCACACTGTTCATCTATTCAATAGATTCAGAATAAGGTTTATTGCCAACTTTGTTTACACACAGGGATAAGGAATTTATTCTGACCCATAGCTGCAGCATTTAGGACACACATTTTTAAACGTACATGAACAGTTCAAACAGAGCAAATAATACACAACACAAACAGTTTGACAAGAGACCCTGCCTAGCTTAAGTAATGGATACATATAGTGTGTGTCATATATATCCGAGTGGGGCAAAGGAGGAATGTCTAGATGTGAGAGCAGATTTCAAAATGTGCCACAAGCAGTATGTAGAGCTATATGTGATTGTATGTACAGTTGTGCAAATATGCAATGTCCAGTTATAGTTCAGGATATCCACCAATGTATATCGTATCAGAGCTGATTGTGCCCACGGGGGAATGTTTCTTTAATTCACCGCCGTGAGTAAGAAGCTGTTCTTGTTTTTTGCCGCCCACCTCAGTGACCTGGTTTTGAACAGGTCTTTAAGAGACGGCAGCTTACATCCAATTATCCGCTCTGCAGAGTGGATGATATTTTGCAGTCTGTCTGTGTCCTTTACAAAGCAGCATGACACAGTTATTTCAATATAACTACATAATTATACTGCCCCTACTAACATTAAAAAACAATACTATTTTCTTCCTGACATAATAATAATACTGTTCTTCCTGACATAATAATAATACTCTTCTTCCTGACATAATAGTATGGACAGGTCGTGGACAGAGGAAACCCATGCATTTATTTTCTCATGTTTGCCTCTCCCCTCATGTATGGACAGGTTGTGGACGGAAGAAACCCATGAATTTATTTTATCAGAGAGAGTTTTCCATTGTGGGAGGGACCAGGAGCATCTGGCTGCAGAACTGGATATGGACAATCAGATAAACAAAAAGTTTGAGGAGTTTGTTCAGCTAGATGCTACAGGAAGGATGCTGCTTGACACCGAACATCATCTGGCCAACATGGTAAAGTATGGAGTCTATCACTTCATCATTTGTTGCTCTTAGCTGCATACAATGAATCATTTGGAGCTCTTAGCCACAGACATTGAATCATTTGGAGCTTTTAGCCACAGACATTGAATCATTTGGAGCTCTTAGACACAGACATTGAATCATTTGGAACTCTTAGCCACATACATTGAATCATTTGGAGCTCTTAGCCACAGACATTGAATCATTTGTAGCTCTTAGCCACAGACATTGAATCATTTGGAGCTCTTAGCCACATACATTGAATCATTTGGAACTCTTAGCCACAGACATTGAATCATTTGGAGCTCTTAGACACATACATTGAATCATTTGGAACTCTTAGCCACATACATTGAATCATTTGGAGCTCTTAGCCACAGACATTGAATCATTTGGAGCTCTTAGCCACAGATATTGAATCATTTGGAGCTCTTAGCCACAGACATTGAATCATTTGGAACTCTTAGCCACAGACATTGAATCATTTGGAGCTCTTAGCCACAGAAACAGTGACATGTGCAAACTGTAGCCTCAGTTTCCTGTTCTTAGCTGACAGAAGCGTCACCCGGTCTGCTGTTGTACCCCATTTGATTCAAGGTTCGACATGATGTGCGTTCAGAGATTCTCTTCTGCATATCTTGGTTGTAATGAGTGGTAATTTGAGTTATGGTTTCCTTCCCATCAGCTAGAACCAATCTGGCTATTCTCCTCTGCCATTAACAAGGCATTTCTGCCCAGAGAACTATTGCTTACTGAGACAAAAACCCCAGAGATGGTTGTGCTGGAAAATCCCAGTAGATCAGCACTTTCTGAAATACTGATATATGTTCGCTACATAACTTAAGTGGTTTAATCTCCTGTTAACTATGTAATCACAGCAGATCCAGGAGTGTCTGGATGAATCCAGAAGCATGTTGGACTGGATATTGATCAACTGGAGGGCTCAGAAACACAGGAGGAACCTTGGCAAGCAGAACACAGAGAATACTACGGAAATTATATACTCTGAGCACCCCAGAGAGCCCACAGTAGATCCAATCTACTCCAACATGACAGATGATCACACTACAGAAAAAAACACCTACACACATAAAGCAAAACTGCTGTCAGGGGGCCCAGTTGAGAACATCTACTCTGAGGCTTCAGCAGGCTCCCCACTGAGGAATCCTTCCCATTCAGAGTCCCATCAGCCAACTGCAGGAACTGTGTCTGAGAAACAGCCGACTGCTACAGACTTAAACAATGACTACCAGGTTATGACCAGCGATGGCTATGAGTTAATGAACAATGTTCATGGTCAGGCTGAGAGAAGCAGTGACCTTATTGGTCCACAGACCATCAAAGAGTCCAGCAGACCCTCTCTCTGCCTGGAGGGCAGCTCTGTTAATAGCAGCTCTGGAGTTTTTCTGGAGGGCAGCTCTGTTAATAGCAGCTCTGGAGTTTTTCTAGAGGGCAGCTCTGTTAATAGCAGCTCTGGAATTATCCTGGAGGGCAGCTCTGTTAATAGCAGCTCTGGAATTATTCTGGAGGGCAGCTCTGTTAATAGCAGCTCTGGAATTATCCTGGAGGGCAGCTCTGTTAATAGCAGCTCTGGAGTTTTTCTGGAGGGCAGCTCTGTTAATAGCAGCTCTGGAGTTTTTCTAGAGGGCAGCTCTGTTAATAGCAGCTCTGGAATTATCCTGGAGGGCAGCTCTGTTAATAGCAGCTCTGGAATTATCCTGGAGGGCAGCTCTGTTAATAGCAGCTCTGGAATTATCCTGGAGGGCAGCTCTGTTAATAGCAGCTCTGGAGGTATCCTGGAGGGCAGCTCTGTTAATAGCAGCTCTGGAGTTATCCTGGAGGGCAGCTCTGTTAATAGCAGCTCTGGAGGTATCCTGGAGGGCAGCTCTGTTAATAGCAGCTCTGGAGGTATCCTGGAGGGCAGCTCTGTTAATAGCAGCTCTGGAGGTGTCCTGGAGGGCAGCTCTGTTAATAGCAGCTCTGGAGTTATCCTGGAGGGCAGCGGGGACCGGGGGGGCACAGTGAATCTCATTCTCAGCTTGGGGAAGCATGGAGACAGCCATGTGGAGGTGAAGGAAGAACAGACCAGTGAGCCTGTCCACAGAGTAAGGCCTTTGTACTCATATAGTCATGTTCGCTCCCAGACATTCACCTTGGAGTCTTTACCTCACCTCTCTTGTCTTTATGTCCTCCTCTCCCCACTCTTTCTCACCTCAGCCCACTAAAAGCTTTTGGAAGCGCTGCCAGGGTCTGCTGGAAAACACTCTGGGTAGTTTAAGGAGAAAGAGAAGTCGGTACGTCCAGAGTACAGACCAGGTAAATGGGACAATGTGAAGCAGAGCATCATCATGGTTTATACATTTATTCTTAATCACATGATCATCATGGTCGGCCTATAGCAGAGCACGCTGTGTGCATTATTAATCACATGATCATCATGGTCGGCCTATAGCAGAGCACGCTGTGTGCATTATTAATCACATGATCATGATATAACAAACTTGACCAATGCTTTCTTCTCCTCGCTAGGTGAGTACCTATTTACATGTAAAGGAAAACAAGATGGCCGCCAGCGCTCCTGTATATGAAGGTATCACACTGCCCCGCCTCCATGATAAGACCCTGCAGTCATCAGCCTTCTCCTCAGGGCCTCCTTGCTTTGTCTCCTCTTTCTCCCCACCCACAAGCAGCTCCACCCCTCTTTCTATCTTTTCCACCCTGAAGAAGAGAAAAAGTAAAAGAGACCCCGGCCAACACACCATCCAGAGGACCATGGGTGTAGTAGTGGAGGAGCTGACAGAACGGGCGTGCCCCAATCAAACATCTACTCAGCCAATCACGTCGTACAACACTCAGACATGGCCAATGAAGAATGCTTTTAGGAAGAAGAAAAGCCAATCCAATGCAGAGGAGGTGAGGCCAGGGACAAGGGTGGAATTTAAGGATTATGTGCAGAACCCATTGGCTAAAGACATAATTGATGAATGTTCTGGGGTCTTCACCATCAGTCCATATGCAGTAACAAAGGCCTCTGCTATTGCGCCACCTAGGGGTCCAATGAGGAGCCATTGTAGGTTCCTGTCTCTCGGGTCAGTGTTGACATTTGACCTTCCAAAAGATATGAGGCTGGTCCCCAGTATACAGGATATCATTACTATAGGACCCCCAGAACACAGGGGAAAACCCAAACCCAAATGTAACCCGAATCCACACCTGCACACAGAGAGAAACCATGTCCTCAGCTCCTTCAAACAGGCCACCTCCCTTCTCTCTCCTCACCCACTCCTCTCACACCATTTTCCCACACATGTGACACAGCAGGAGCCCTGTCTGTCTGATCAGGATGAAGGCTTTCCTCCTCTTCATTCCCCTCCTGTCCAGTTCCCTCCTCCTCATCCCCCTTCTGTCCTGATCAAGGACATTGACAGATCACATGATCGTATTTTACCAAGCAAGGACCTATCCCTCTTTCAGACTCTACCAAACAATGAGAAATCTGATTATCTTTCCAGACCAAATGACCTATGCCTCCCAGAGAAACAGTATAGCTGTGCCTTTGAGATAGTGAATGTGAAGCAGGGCTTTAAGAACAAAAGAGCTGAGCACATCTCCCACAACCAACTACCAATTACAGCTTCAGTGGAGATGAGAGTGATGAGGCATCAACTGGCTGATATGTCTGATCAGTGTCTGACACATAGTCTAATCGACCAAGAACTCAAATCCTCCTTAACATATCAAAACCAAGAACCCAGTATAATCCAGGTCTCCAGCCATCAGGAGCCCAGTGTAATCCAGGTCTCCAGCCATCAGGAGCCCAGTGTAATCCAGGTCTCCAGCCATCAGGAGCCCAGTTTAATCCAGGTCTCCAGCCATCTGGAGCCCAGTTTAATCCAGGTCTCCAGCCATCTGGAGCCCAGTGTAATCCAGGTCTCCAGCCATCTGGAGCCCAGTGTAATCCAGGTCTCCAGCCATCTGGAGCCCAGTGTAATCCAGGTCTCCAGCCATAAGGAGCCCAGTGTAATCCAGGTCTCCAGCCATCTGGAGCCCAGTGTAATCCAGGTCTCCAGCCACCAGGAGCCCAGTGTAATCCAGGTCTCCAGCCATCAGGAGCCCAGTGTAATCCAGGTCTCCAGCCACCAGGAGCCCAGTGTAATCCAGGGCTCCAGCCATCAGGAGCCCAGTGTAATCCAGGTCTCCAGCCATCTGGAGCCCAGTGTAATCCAGGGCTCCAGCCACCAGGAGCCCATTGTAATCCAGGTCTCCAGCCATCAGGAGCCCAGTGTAATCCAGGTCTCCAGCCATCAGGATCCCAGTGTAATCCAGGGCTCCAGGAATCAAGAGCCCAGTGTAATCCCAGAGGCCCTGAGAAAGGTTGGAGAGTTCCAGTCTGAGACCAGGAGGACTGTGGGAGAGGTGTTGTCTCTGACAGAGATTTACCCCACTCATCTGGACACATACACTGACCCAGTCATTCAGAACAAAGAGACGGAGGTGATTCTTCTCGACACAGACACTGACCTGGTCCATCGAGACCATCATCAGTTTGAGGAACTAGAGGAGGAGCTGGAGGATATCTGGAACAATATCAACAGACACAGAGATAGTATCTGCTCTGATATTATGTACCAGCCACACCAAGAGACAGAGGGCAAAGGCAGCATCTCTGGGGGAATTACCTCAGACCCTTGTTCACCCTCCTTTCCCAGACTAACCACATCCGAGGCCACCAACCACAGGAGGATAATTACCTCTTCTGTGCCTAACCTTCTGGAAGGTGAGTTAACATTACCTGCCTTCCTTCAGATCCTGAAGGGGTCTAACCAGGGCCAATGTAATGCCCAGCCATCTAACCTGCCAGAGGGGCCACCTATTCTGAAGAGCAAAGACAGAAGGTCTTGGGCAGCTTTCTCTAACCAGGACCGACTTTGGAATTCTACAGCACTCATTAATGAGACAGCAATAGACATGGTGAACCTACCAAAGACAGATGATCTACAGAAATACATCTACCAGTATAAAGAAGAAGAGAAACAGCAGAACGGGGACAGACAGGTGAAGATGGGGGGGACAGTATGTCAGAAGGTGAGTCCTGCCTTTGACAGGCACACTGAATCACCTCTGAATTCTAGCAGGTCTAAGTCCAACAAACATGTATTTGTGACAGAGAAAACGGAATTGCAAAGTTTCTGGTTTATGATCAAGATTTAATAAATAGGCTAAATAAATTCCCGAACAATTCCAAAGAGGTGCTTGCTAATTAGGAAGTTATGTATGTGGTAACCTCTACCTACAGTAGATCCCATCATTATACCCCATCATACATATTATGGTGTAGTTTACTAGCAGATATTTTTTATAAAATCGCTGGAAATCAGTGTGTGTGTGCTGTCTCTAAAGCCTGTATAACAGACGGAATAAAGTGCCTAACTCTTCTCTTATATCCGGTTGAAGGACATTTGTTCTGGGTTACAGCTCCAGGCCATGGAGGGACCTCTGGAGAAGAAGCAAAAGCTGCAGCTTGGAGGGAATAAGGTGACAATAATAATAATATCCATTAATATCCATTAATAATAGCAGGGTATATCCATTAATAATATCAGGGTATATCCATTAATAATAGCAGGGTATATCCATTAATAATATCAGGGTATATCCATTAATAATAGCAGGGTATATCCATTAATAATATCAGGGTATATCCATTAATAATAGCAGGGTATATCCATTAATAATATCAGGGTATATCCATTAATAATAGCAGGGTATATCCATTAATAATATCAGGGTATATCCATTAATAATAGCAGGGTATATCCATTAATAATATCAGGGTATATCCATTAATAACAGCAGGGTATATCCATTAATAATAGCAGGGTATATCCATTAATAATAGCAGGGTATTTCCATGAATAACAGCAGGGTATATCCATTAATATCCATTAATAATATCAGGGTATATCCATTAATAACAGCAGGGTATATCAATTAATAATAGCAGGGTATATCCATTAATAATAGCAGGGTATATCCATTAATAATAGCAGGGTATATCCATTAATAACAGCAGGGTATATCAATTAATAATAGCAGGGTATATCCATTAATAACAGCAGGGCATATCCATTAATAATAGCAGGGTATATCCATTAATAATAGCAGGGTATATCCATTAATAATAGCAGGGTATATCCATTAATAATAGCAGGGTATATCCATTAATAACAGCAGGGTATATCCATTAATAACAGCAGGGTATATCCATTAATAACAGCAGGGTATATCCATTAATAATATCAGGGTATATCCATTAATAATAGCAGGGTATATCCATTAATAACAGCAGGGTATATCCATTAATAATAGCAGGGTATATCCATTAATAATAGCAGGGTATATCCATTAATAATAGCAGGGTATATCCATTAATAACAGCAGGGTATATCCATTAATAGCCAGGTATGTACATCTCCTACTAAATCCATCTTTAAGAAAGTAAAAGTCTGTTTGTCTGCTCAAGGCTGGGTCTCGAGGATGGAGTGCCCATTACGTAGTGCTTTACAAACATACGCTCTGCTTCTACCCCCCCCACACACACACACACACACACACACAGATATTGGTGAAACATAATATAATACAGTATATATAATTTGGATATATTGGTGAAACATAATATAAGAGTATGTATAACTGATATTTTGGCGAAACATAATATAATACAATATTTATAACAATGATATATTGTTGAAAGATAATATAATACAGTATTTATAATGTGGGTCATGTTTTCAATTCCGTTATGTCTTGCATCTGATCCCAGAGTTCAAGGTCTGGTTTGCCTCTGAACCTGAAGGGGGCAGTATGTGTCATGGCCCCAGAATACACCAAGAAGCGTCATTGTTTCAGTTTGCATCTCCGGGACGGTTCAGAGTACCTGCTCAGCACAGAGTCCCCATTCAGCATGAAGAAATGGATGCAGAAGATACAAGAAAACACTGGTACACACAGAATATACAGCCAAACACTGGTGCAGACAGAATATACAGCCAAACACTGGTACACACAGAATATATGCATATACAGCCAAACACTGGTGCAGACAGAATATATGCATATACCGCCAAACACTGGTACACACAGAATATATGCATAATAATAATAATAATACGTTTTATTTATATAGCGCCTTTCCAGGGCTCAAGGACGCTTTACAATTCAGGACATAAAACAGTAAGCAATAATAACAAACATTACCACCAAAAATACACAGAAGGACAACAACAGTTAAATACAAGCTTACAAATAACACTTAGAGAAGAAGTGGGTTTTGAGTAAGGATTTGAATTCAGATAGAGTACAGACATAGCGGAGTGATTGAGGGAGAGAGTTCCACAGTGTTGGTGCAACAACATTGAACGATCTAGCCCCCATGGAAGCTAGCCGGTGCTTAGGGACTACAAGAAGGCTAGAGTCAGAGGATCTTAGTGAGCGTGCCGGTTTGTAGGGATGGATCAGGTTGCTAAGATAGGGGGGAGCTAAACTGTGTAGAGATTTAAAAGTGAGCAGGAGGATTTTAAATTGAATACGATAGGCCACTGGCAGCCAGTGAAGATCAGACAGTTTTGGGGTGATATGAGCAGAACGCTTGGTGTGAGTAAGTAATCTAGCAGCAGAGTTTTGAATATATTGCAACCTGGAGATGGAGCTGGCAGGAAGACCAATAAAAATGGCATTGCATTAATCAAGACGTGATGTTATAAATGAATGAATTACAGTTTCAGCGTCTTTAGTGTTGAGTAAAGGACGGAGTTTGGCGATCCGACGTAAGTGAAAGAAGGCCGATTTAGTGACAGATTTGATATGAGACTGGAGTGAAAGGGAGGAGTCAAAAAGTACACCCAGATGTTTAACAGTGTTAGATGGTTTGATGAAAGTGCCCGCAATCTCGCACTTGAAATCAGTGGGAATTTTCCTGATAAGAGATGGAGTTCCAATAAAAATGATCTCAGTTTTGTCCATGTTGAGTTTTAGAAAATTACATTGAAGCCAATCTTTTATTTCATGCACACAAGCTGAGATTTTGTCAGTCGTGACAGACAAAGCAGGTGAACAAACAGTGTATAATTGGATGTCATCAGCATAGAAATGATAATTAAAACCATGACGTTGCAAGATGAGACCAAGAGGCATTATATAAATTATGAATAATAATGGCCCCAGAACAGATCCCTGGGGGACACCTTGCGTAAGGGGGACAGCAGGTGACCGAGAATCCTGTACCAAAGTGTAGAATTGCATATACTGCCAAACACTGGTACACACACAGAATATACAGCCAAACACTGGTACACACAGAATATACAGCCAAACACTGGTACACACAGAATATACAGCCGAACACTGGTACACACAGAATATACAGCCGAACACTGGTACACACACATAATATACAGCCAAACACTGGTACACACACAGAATATACAGCCGAACACTGGTACACACAGAATATACAGCCAAACACTGGTACACACACAGAATATACAGCCGAACACTGGTACACACAGAATATACAGCCAAACACTGGTACACACACAGAATATACAGCCGAACACTGGTACACACAGAATATACAGCCAAACACTGGTACACACAGAATATACAGCCAAACACTGGTACACACAGAATATACAGCCAAACACTGGTACACACAGAATATACAGCCAAACACTGGTACACATAATATACAGCCAAACACTGGTACACAGAATATACAGCCAAACACTGGTACACACAGAATATACAGCCAAACACTGGTACACACACAGAATCTCACTCTCTCATCTCACTCTCTCTCATCTTCAACCGCTTATCCGGGGTCGGGTCGCGGGGGTAGCAGCTCTAGCAGGGGACCCCAAACTTCCCTTTCCCGGGCAACATTAGCCAGCTCTGACTGGGGAATCCCGAGGCGTTCCCAGGCCAGTGTGGAGATATAATCTCTCCACCTAGTCCTGGGTCTTCCCCGAGGTCTCCTCCCAGCTGGACGTGCCTGGAACACCTCTCTAGGGAGGCGCCCAGGTGGCATTCTTACAAGATGCCCGAACCACCTCAACTGGCTCCTTTCTATGCAAAGGAGCAGCGGCTCTACTCCGAGTTCCTCTCGGATGACTGAGCTTCTCACCCTATCCCTAAGGGAGAGGCCAGCCACCTTTCTGAGAAAACCCATTTCGGCCGCTTGTACCCGCGATCTCGTTCTTTCGGTCATGACCCAGCTTTCATGACCATAGGTGAGGGTAGGAACAAAGATTGACCGGTAGATCGAGAGCTTTGCCTTTCGGCTCAGCTCTCTTTTCGTCACAACGGTGCGGTGAAGCGAATGCAACACCGCCCCCGCTGCTCCGATCCTCCGACCAAACTCCCGCTCCATTGTTCCCTCACTCGCGAACAGGACCCCGAGGTACTTGAACTCCTTCACTTGGAGTAAGGACTCATTCCCTACCCGGAGTAGGCACTCCACCGGTTTCCTGCTGAGAGTCATGGCCTCAGATTTAGAGGTGCTAACCCTCATCCCAGCCGCTTCACACTCGGCTGCGAACCGATCCAGTGAGTGCTGAAGGTCACCGACCGATGAGGCCATCAGGACCACATCATCCGCAAAAAGCAGTGATGTGACCATCAGCCCACCGAACGGGAACCCCTCCCCCATGACTACGCCTTGATATCCTGTCCATGAATATTACAAACAGGATTGGTGACAAAGCGCAGCCCTGGCGGAGGCCAACCCCCACCGGGAACGAATCCGACTTACTGCCGAGGACACGGACACAGCTCATGCTTTGAGCGTACAGAGATTGGATGGCCCTGAGAAGAGACCCCTCACCCCATACTCCCGCAGCACCTCCCACAAAGATCCCGGGGTACCCGGTCATACGCCTTCTCCAGATCCACAAAACACATGTAGACTGGATGGGCATACTCCCAGGCCCCCTCCAGGATCCTTGCGAGAGTAAAGAGCTGGTCCGTGGTTCCCCGGCCAGGACGAAAACCGCATTGTTCCTCTTCAATCTGAGGTTCGACTATTGGCCGAACCCTCCTTTCCAGCACTTTGGAGTACACTTTACCAGGGAGGCTGAGGAGTGTGATACCTCTGTAATTGGCACACACTCTCTGGTCCCCCTTTTTAAAGAGGGGAACCACCACCCCGGTCTGCCACTCCTCTGGCACTGTCCCAGACTTCCATGCAATGTTGAAGAGGCGTGTCAACCAAGACAGCCCTTCCCCACCCAAAGCTTTTAGCATTTCTGGACGAATCTCATCAGTCCCTGGGGCTTTGCCACTGTGGAGTTGTTTGACTACCTCAGCGACTTCCCCCAGGGAAACTGACGATGACCCTCCATCAGCCTCCAGCTCTGCCTCTGTACTAGAGGGCGTGTAGGTCGGATTCAGGAGCTCCTCAAAATGCTCTTTCCAGCGCCCGATCACATCATCAGTTGAGGTCAACAGTGTCCCATCCTTACTGTACACAGCTTGGATGGTTCCCGTTTTCCCCTTCTGAGGTGCCGAACGGTTTTCCAGAAGCATTTTGGTGCCGACCGAAAGTCCTTCTCCATAGCTTCTCCAAACTTCTCCCACACCCGCTGCTTTGCCTCTGACACGGCAGCGGCTGCAGCCCTTCGGGCCTGTCGGTACCCTGCAACTGCCTCCGGAGTCCCCAGGGCTAGCATATCCCTGAAGGCCTCCTTCTTCAGTCGGACAGCTTCCCTGACCACCGTGGTCCACCACGGTGTTCTAGGGTTACCACCCCTTGAGGCACCTAGGACCTTGAGACCACAGCTCACCGCCGCAGCTTCAGCAATAGAAGCTTTGAACATTGCCCACTCAGGTTCAATGCCCCCAACCTCCACAGGGATGCCTGAAAAGCTCCGCCGGAGGTGTGAGTTGAAGATCTTTCGGACAGGGGCCTCCTCCAGACGTTCCCAGTTCACCCGCACCACCCGTTTGGGCTTACCTGGTCTGTCCAAAGTCTTTCCCCACCCTCTGATCCAACTCACTACCAGATGGTGATCAGTTGACAGCTCTGCCCCTCTCTTCACCAAAACATGCGGCCTTAGATCAGCCGATACGATCACAAAATCGATCATTGACCTTCGGCCTAGGGTGCTCTGGTACCATGTACACTTATGCGCCTCCTTATGTTCGAACATGGTGTTTGTTATAGACAATCCATGACTAGCACAGAAGTCCAATAACAAACGACCGCTCGGGTTTAGATCAGGGAGGCCGTTCCTCCCAATCACGCCTCTCCAGGTGTCTCCATCGTTGCCCACATGTGCGTTGAAGTCTCCCAGCAGAATGATGGAGTCCCCTACTGGAGCCCTATATAGGACTCCCTTCAGGGTCTCCAAGAAGGCTGAATACTCCGAACTGCTGTTTGGTGCATAAGCACAAACAACAGTCAGAGTTTTCCCCCCCACCACCCTTAGGCGTAGGGAGGCAAACCTCTCATCCACCGGGGTAAACTCCAACACCGCCGTGCTCAGACGTGGGCTCACACAGAATATACAGCCAAACACTGGTACACACAGAATATACAGCCAAACACAGGTACACACATGTTGTATTTAAATTGTGTTGTGTGTGGTATGCTTGTAAGGAGTCATGTTTCTCTGTAGGTACCAGTATGGCTGGTTTTTCTGTAGGGACCAAGGACTTAAGAAAACATTGGTTTTCTTTGCTAGGTTATTGACACAGTAGTTCTACCCTGGCTCTACCACGAGGCTGCTCTACCACTAGGCTGCTCTACCACTAGGCTGCTCTACCACTAGGCTGCTCTACCACTAGGCTGCTCTACCACTAGGCTGCTCTATAACTAGGCTGCTCTACCACTAGGCTGCTCTACCACTAGGCTGCTCTATAACTAGGCTGCTCTATAACTAGGCTGCTCTACCACTAGGCTGCTCTATAACTAGGCTGCTCTACCACTAGGCTGCTCTACCACTAGGCTGCTCTACCACTAGGCTGCTCAACCACTAGGCTGCTCTATCACACATGGAGTGACTGCGAACTGCTGTGTCTTATATGAACTACAGGAGCCAATCAGAGATGTGCAGACAGCTGACAGTGTCATAGAACAGGAAAATTACCTCATGCTTTTTTTTCTTGGAACTCTCCTACACCCACCTTGTTGACTATCTCGTCATCTCTCTGTCTTCATACATTGCTCTTTTTCTCTAGATCATTTTGTCTCAATGACACAGGAAGTGTCTGGTATGTCCAGGGAGAGCAGTCCCTTTTTCCAGTCTCACCCGTCGTACAATAATCTGGTCGACCTCAGCAACAAGCACCGCTCCCACTCTTTTTCTTCAGGTAGGAAATATTCCAATAGCCAAACTTTAACCCCTAATTTGGCTTGACTAGATGATGATACTGACATCAAACAATGAAGCATCTCTCCGACAAACACTGGATATCTCAGATACACACACAACTCTTGTATTTTAAGGATTTCTGAAATGCACATTCCAATGCTGTCTACCATTCATTCCATTTACCAGAAGATGAAACCAGTGATGCTGCCCTCTGGAGATCACACTCAGAAAAGACGATCCAGCTATTCATTGACTGTAGTTATTGGAGACAAACAATCAGACGCTCTGCCTGTTAATTCTGATGTTTCTGGTCCATCTACCAGAAATAACACTGACCCTCTGTACCAAAAACCTGTGTGGCGATATCCATCCTCCCAAAACTCTCTGAAGATGATCCAGGATTCCTAGCAGCAGAACCGACACGACTCTTGGAAGCTACATGAGTCTTCCACCACCACGCAAGAAGTCTGTCTTTAAGAAGCTCTTTGGAAAGAAATACATGAGTTGATAAGTTCTATGGTGAACTGAAGCTGTAATCATCTGATGTTGTCTTGTAACCTAACAAATGTAAACAAATCACTATATATGTATTTTTTGTTATTAGCATAGCATAATAAGTGTGCTAATAATTTTGGTTTTATTTGTGTGAGTATAATATTGATTTATTGTTATTAGCATAGCATCATAAGTGTGCTAATAATTTTTATCTGTGTGAGTTTTGTTTTGTATCTTTAATTATGAATGACTGCTGGGTGTTTGCTGGCTAATACAGATAAAAATAAAAGCGGAGGTTATTCTCTCTGCAATTATTCTGGCATTTCACATATTTTAAATAAAGTGGTGATCCTAACAGAAACAATAGTTTCATAAAATTGCAGTTAACTCTATGAAATCAAATAGAACAACAAATTTCATTACAGTCAATAAATTATCAGCAGGGGAAAAAACGAGCATTTATTGTGAAGCATCTCATGTCATCAGGGTTGGGTTTCGTTCATAGTGAGGTAGTGTTTTAAACGTTGGACACCCTATCTGAATCACCATATAGTGCCTTCAACCCTTATCTGAATCAACAGTGTTGCTTGAAGCATTCTTGTAGCGCTGACACAATATCTGGTAATATTTTATCTCTGTTGTCTTTGGTGACCTGAGAGAAAGGAGAGCATATTTACATGAACAATAAATATTAGCATAACATTATTAAAACACCTTTACCTATAATATGCAGATACACCTTTCTGTTCACAGGTTCTGTTTGGTCTAACCCCTGCATGTGTCTAGACCAGCCTCTTGACCTGGATTATAACCTCACTGGATCACTTTAAATCCAACATTGCACTCTTGTGTATGGTACAATTAACATAAAATAAAAAACTGTGCTAGGTTATCTACAAACTACATTCACAAAATCACATCAAGTGAGTTCACTCATTAGCAAAACAAATTGATTGAAAAAAATGCAATAGTGAGAGAACTTTCGAGAATTTGGTTGATGTTCAAAACAGGATAACATTAGGAGGTTTAAGCCCCATGAAGCTACACAGGTTCTATAGCGATGGGCTGGGATAATTCTAGCAGCACAGGTTCTATAGAAATGGGCTGTGCTGCTAGAATTATCCCAGCCTATTAGTATAGAACATGTGTAGCTTCATGTACTAATAGACTGGGACAATGCTAGCAGTACATGAAGCTACACAGGCTCTATACTAATAGACTGGGATAATGCTAGCAGTATATGAAGCTACACAGGCTCTATACTAATAGACTGGGATAATGCTAGCAGTACATGAAGCTACACAGGCTCTATACTAATAGGCTGGGATAATGCTAGCAGTACATGAAGCTACACAGGCTCTATACTAATAGGCTGGGATAATGCTAGCAGTACATGAAGCTATACAGGCTCTATACTAATAGACTGGGATAATGCTAGCAGTACATGAAGCTACACAGGCTCTATACTAATAGACTGGGATAATGCTAGCAGTACATGAAGCTACACAGGCTCTATACTAATAGACTGGGATAATGCTAGCAGTACATGAAGCTACACAGGCTCTATACTAATAGGCTGGGATAATGCTAGCAGTACATGAAGCTACACAGGCTCTATACTAATAGGCTGGGATAATGCTAGCAGTACATGAAGCTACACAGGCTCTATACTAATAGGCTGGGATAATGCTAGCAGTACATGAAGCTACACAGGCTCTATACTAATAGGCTGGGATAATGCTAGCAGTACATGAAGCTACACAGGCTCTATACTAATAGGCTGGGATAATGCTAGCAGTACATGAAGCTACACAGGCTCTATACTAATAGACTGGGATAATGCTAGCAGTACATGAAGCTACACAGGCTCTATACTAATAGGCTGGGATAATGCTAGCAGTACATGAAGCTACACAGGCTCTATACTAATAGGCTGGGATAATGCTAGCAGTACATGAAGCTACACAGGCTCTATACTAATAGACTGGGATAATGCTAGCAGTACATGAAGCTACACAGGCTCTATACTAATAGGCTGGGATAATGCTAGCAGAACATGAAGCTACACAGGCTCTATACTAATAGGCTGGGATAATGCTAGCAGTACATGAAGCTACACAGGCTCTATACTAATAGACTGGGATAATGCTAGCAGTACATGAAGCTATACTAATAGACTGGGATAATGCTAGCAGTACATGAAGCTACACAGGCTCTATACTAATAGACTGGGATAATGCTAGCAGTACATGAAGCTACACAGGCTCTATACTAATAGACTGGGATAATGCTAGCAGTACATGAAGCTACACAGGCTCTATACTAATAGGCTGGGATAATGCTAGCAGTACATGAAGCTACACAGGCTCTATACTAATAGGCTGGGATAATGCTAGCAGTACATGAAGCTACACAGGCTCTATACTAATAGACTGGGATAATGCTAGCAGTACATGAAGCTACACAGGCTCTATACTAATAGGCTGGGGTAATGCTAGCAGTACATGAAGCTACACAGGCTCTATACTAATAGGCTGGGATAATGCTAGCAGTACATGAAGCTACACAGGCTCTATACTAATAGGCTGGGATAATGCTAGCAGTACATGAAGCTACACAGGCTCTATACTAATAGACTGGGATAATGCTAGCAGTACATGAAGCTACACAGGCTCTATACTAATAGACTGGGATAATGCTAGCAGTACATGAAGCTACACAGGCTCTATACTAATAGACTGGGATAATGCTAGCAGTACATGAAGCTACACAGGCTCTATACTAATAGGCTGGGATAATGCTAGCAGTACATGAAGCTACACAGGCTCTATACTAATAGGCTGGGATAATGCTAGCAGTACATGAAGCTACACAGGCTCTATACTAATAGGCTGGGATAATGCTAGCAGTACATGAAGCTACACAGGCTCTATACTAATAGGCTGGGGTAATGCTAGCAGTACATGAAGCTACACAGGCTCTATACTAATAGGCTGGGATAATGCTAGCAGTACATGAAGCTACACAGGCTCTATACTAATAGGCTGGGATAATGCTAGCAGTACATGAAGCTACACAGGCTCTATACTAATAGGCTGGGGTAATGCTAGCAGTACATGAAGCTACACAGGCTCTATACTAATAGGCTGGGATAATGCTAGCAGTACATGAAGCTACACAGGCTCTATACTAATAGGCTGGGATAATGCTAGCAGTACATGAAGCTATACTAATAGACTGGGATAATGCTAGCAGTACATGAAGCTACACAGGCTCTATACTAATAGGCTGGGATAATGCTAGCAGTACATGAAGCTACACAGGCTCTATACTAATAGACTGGGATAATGCTAGCAGTACATGAAGCTACACAGGCTCTATACTAATAGACTGGGATAATGCTAGCAGTACATGAAGCTACACAGGCTCTATACTAATAGGCTGGGATAATGCTAGCAGTACATGAAGCTACACAGGCTCTATACTAATAGGCTGGGATAATGCTAGCAGTACATGAAGCTACACAGGCTCTATACTAATAGACTGGGATAATGCTAGCAACAGGGTGCTGTCTGTATGTACTCACAGTGAATACTGTCACTGGGTGGTTGTGTGTGTGTGTGTGTGTGTGTGTGTGTGTGTGTGTGTGTGTGTGTGTGTGTGTGTGTGTGTACTTACAGAAATGACTGTGACATCTGCCCTGGCCCGTATCTCTTCTACCAGAACCAGTGGTTTTCCTTTAGGTAGAGGGATGGTCCCAAATATCCAGCAGACTGGACTGTCGAGCATCTGTCTGACTGCACTGATGAAGGACTGGCTGAACAGCTCCATCCGACCAACCTCATCTATGATAAACAGCTTCTTGGATCCTGTAGACTCAAACTAAATTAAACACAGAACATATTCTCATCTGATAACCAAGCTATTTTACAAATGTTGCATAAACCTAATGTAAAATAAAATATAAGCAAATAGATTATACATTCATATTTGTGGAAATGTACAAACAATAAAACTGAAATATCACATTTACATAAATATTTAAACCTTTTGACTGGACATTTTAAACTGAGCACAGATCAATCCATTGATCATCCTTGAGCTGTTTCTACAGCTTTATTGGAGTCCACCAGTGGTAGATTCAATTGATTGGACATGATTTGGAAAGACACACTGTTTATATAATGTACAACACCTGACAGTACATATCAGAGACACACATATCAGAGACACACACGGTACAACACCTGACAGTACATATCAGAGGCACACATATCAGAGACACACACGGTACAACACCTGACAGTACATATCAGAGGCACACATATCAGAGACACACATATCAGAGACACACACGGTACAACACCTGACAGTACATATCAGAGGCACACATATCAGAGACACACACGGTACAACACCTGACAGTACATACCAGAGGGACACATATCAGAGACACACATCTGTTTATATAAGGTACAACACCTGACAGTACATATCAGAGGCACACATATCAGAGACACACATCTGTTTATATAAGGTACAACACCTGACAGTACATATCAGAGGCACACATATCAGAGACACACATCTGTTTATATAAGGTACAACACCTGACAGTACATATCAGAGGCACACATATCAGAGACACACATCTGTTTATATAAGGTACAACACCTGACAGTACATATCAGAGGCACACATATCAGAGACACACATCTGTTTATATAAGGTACAACACCTGACAGTACATACCAGAGGCACACATATCAGAGACACACATCTGTTTATATAAGGTACAACACCTGACAGTACATATCAGAGGCACACATATCAGAGACACACATCTGTTTATATAAGGTACAACACCTGACAGTACATATCAGAGGCACACATATCAGAGACACACATCTGTTTATATAAGGTACAACACCTGACAGTACATATCAGAGGCACACATATCAGAGACACACATCTGTTTATATAAGGTACAACACCTGACAGTACATATCAGAGGCACACATATCAGAGACACACATCTGTTTATATAAGGTACAACACCTGACAGTACATATCAGAGGCACACATATCAGAGACACACATCTGTTTATATAAGGTACAACACCTGACAGTACATATCAGAGGCACACATATCAGAGACACACATCTGTTTATATAAGGTACAACACCTGACAGTACATATCAGAGGCACACATATCAGAGACACACATCTGTTTATATAAGGTACAACACCTGACAGTACATATCAGAGGCACACATATCAGAGACACACATCTGTTTATATAAGGTACAACACCTGACAGTACATATCAGAGGCACACATATCAGAGACACACATCTGTTTATATAAGGTACAACACCTGACAGTACATATCAGAGGCACACATATCAGAGACACACATCTGTTTATATAAGGTACAACACCTGACAGTACATACCAGAGGCACACATATCAGAGACACACATCTGTTTATATAAGGTACAACACCTGACAGTACATATCAGAGGCACACATATCAGAGACACACATCTGTTTATATAAGGTACAACACCTGACAGTACATATCAGAGGCACACATATCAGAGACACACATCTGTTTATATAAGGTACAACACCTGACAGTACATATCAGAGGCACACATATCAGAGACACACATCTGTTTATATAAGGTACAACACCTGACAGTACATATCAGAGGCACACATATCAGAGACACACATCTGTTTATATAAGGTACAACACCTGACAGTACATATCAGAGGCACACATATCAGAGACACACATCTGTTTATATAAGGTACAACACCTGACAGTACATATCAGAGGCACACATATCAGAGACACACATCTGTTTATATAAGGTACAACACCTGACAGTACAGGATATGCAGAAAAGAATGAGAGAAACTCCCCAGCGGTGCCAAGTTTGTAGCATCAAGGTGATTCAAGGCTCAAACAAAACACTAAGTAAAGTACTAGGGTCACACTCATGTAAAGGTGATATTTCAGTTTTTTCTATTCTATCTATTTAATCTAATTAACATGTTAGAAATATACAATATTTAAAGTGATTTGAATACTGTCAGAATGCACTGTAAATGGGGACACCAAAGTGAATATCTAACTTTAAAGCAAAAAAATATATTTTTAATAATGCGAACAAGAAGAAAAACTCTGCATTAGCTATCTATTTCTTATCTAACCACAGTTTAAGGATATTTTGTCACTTCCAAAGTTTGTGACAGAAAGGTCATGAACACACGAACCTACGTTTCTAAAGAGGGGTAGCACGATGTTCTCAAAAGACTGCTTATCCACTACGTACTGTCCTACAGTTAACTCCTTCACTCCAGGAGCTGTTACATTCTTCCCTCTAAAAAGTAAAGAGGAAAGCTATTAAACTTACAAAAATATAAATTGACACATCAAAAGACAAACAGAAGTTAGGCACATTTTACGGTGTCAAATCATGAAGGAGTTGTTGAGTTAATTCATGAAACCCTAACCCCGTCCTACCTGATTCTAGACAGGTGTCCCCGTTGTCCGGTGAGTGTGACAACATCGAATCCGACCCTGCGCCCCCCCTCCCTGACCTCCTGGGTGTAGAAGCCTTCTAAAGAAACACCTGACGATATCATGACATCATAGGCCTTCTGTACCAAAGTGCTCTTCCCCACACCTTCAACATAAAATACTCACATTTAATTTACAGGAAATGTGTAGTTCTTGTTCTCATTATAACTACAACTAATGTGTATTATTCAGTACAAAAGCACAAATGGTTGTGGTATATGGAGTAATACGTAGATGTACTGATTAACTCAAATATTCTTTATTTACTTACAATAATAAGCACCTAACTCATCAGTATATCAATTTATTCTCGAATTGTGTTATGCTGGTTTTCTGTAGCTATAACTAATGGTAAGTGGTTATAGTTTACTAACCATACAACTAACCATAACACAATTCAAAGCGCTCCGTTTATGAACCACGTGTCATTCAGACATTATTATTCAGACTTATTATTGTTATTATTCAGACGTATTATAGTTATTATTTAGACGTATATTCAGACGTATTATAGTTATTATTTAGACGTATTATTCAGACTTATTATAGTTATTATTCAGACGTGTCATTCAGACATATAATAGTTATTATTCAGACGTGTCATTCAGATATATTATTGTTATTATTCAGACGTATTATAGTTATTATTTAGTCGTATTATTCAGACTTATTATAGTTATTATTCAGACGTATTATAGTTATTATTCAGACGTTATTATTCAGACGTGTCATTCAGACATATTATTATTATAGTTATTATTCAGATTATTATTCAGACGTATTATAGTTATTATTTAGACGTATTATTCAGACTTATTATAGTTATTATTCAGACGTGTCATTCAGACATATTATAGTTATTATTCAGACGTTATCATTCAGACGTATTATAGTTATTATTTAGTCGTATTATTCAGACGTATTATAGTTATTATTCAGACGTATTATTCAGACTTATTATAGTTATTATTCAGACGTGTCATTCAGATATATTATTGTTATTATTCAGACGTATTATAGTTATTATTCAGACGTATTATTCAGACTTATTATAGTTATTATTCAGACGTGTCATTCAGATATATTATTGTTATTATTCAGACTTATTATAGTTATTATTCAGACGTGTTTCAGACATATTATAGTTATTATTCAGACGTGTCATTCAGACGTATTATTGTTATTATTCAGACGTATTATAGTTATTATTCAGACGTATTATTCAGACTTATTATAGTTATTATTCAGACGTTATTCAGATATATTATTGTTATTATTCAGACTTATTATAGTTATTATTCAGACGTGTCATTCAGACATATTATAGTTATTATTCAGACATATTATAGTTATTATTCAGACGTATTATAGTTATTATTTAGACGTATTATTCAGACGTATTATAGTTATTATTTAGACGTATTATTCAGACTTATTATAGTTATTATTCAGACGTGTTATTCAGACATATTATAGTTATTATTCAGACATATTATAGTTATTATTCAGACGTATTATAGTTATTATTTAGACGTATTATTCAGACGTATTATAGTTATTATTTAGACGTATTATTCAGACGTATTATAGTTATTATTTAGACGTATTATTCAGACGTATTAGTTATTATTCAGACGTATTAATTACTATTTAGACGCATTATTCAGTCGTATTATTCAGACGTATTATAGTTATTATTCAGACGTATTATAGTTATTATTCAGACGTATAATAGATATTATTTAGACGTATTGTATTGTATCATAACACACATTTGGTATATATTTACCTGGGTGTCCTGTCAAGAACACGTGTTTCATCCTATTGTTTGTCTGTTTTGTCTACATTACTTTTACTTCCGTACCAGTCGGAGCTGCACATGCGCCGTGAGAACCGAAATGACACAAATAGGGCGTTTTATGAACGTATCCCGAGGTGAACCGGGCTATGTGAACCGGGCTATCTTCTGTCATTTATTAGACGTCACAGAGAAGCAAACATACGGAAATCAAACAGACATCTGCGCAGCTCGGGATTTTTACCAGAAAAAACAGTTCAGTGAATAGTCTAGAATCTCAATACCATATTTGGAAATGTCTACCCAATCAATCAAATCAAAAGCAATTAGTTGTTCATGTGTAAACCATTTAAACTGGTACATGTGTAAACCATTTAAACTCGTACATGTGTAAACCATTTAAACTCGTACATGTGTAAACCATTTAAACTCGTACATGTGTAAACCATTTAAACTCGTACATGTGTAAACCATTTTAAACGCGTACATGTGTAAACCATTTAATTCTACAGGTTTCGCAAACAAATGTACAACTTTCACCGGTGCATATACATACTAAATCTCCCTCCAATATTTCAATGGAAGACAAGCAGAAATATTGTTGATTGTAGATTTTGTATAACCTTTATTTAACCAGGTAGTTAAACCTTTATTCTACAAGGTGCATCCAGGGAGCTTGTTAACTAGCAGTTCAGAGATGTGCTGGCATTTCTCACTGAACCCCAAAGAGCCTAGAGTATCTTCAAGCTCCTCAAACAGCACCTGTCCTGCTTCCTCCACCTCTGCTTTTTGTATATCTTCTTTTATCTCTTCTTCCAGCTCCTCAACTTTATGTGTTTCAATTGAGGGGTTTCCAGTAGAGGTGTAGGGGTCCACATGTCCCCTACCTGGCCTGCTGTTAATAGATGGTATGTGGCCAGTGTTTATATAGTCAGTGGGCAGATAAATGTCAATAGAGTCAGTAAGATAACTGACATGAGCCCTGACGTGGGTCTCTTTGATAGACTCAGTATGGGTGTCACTGAGCTGGCTTGATGTTCTAAGGTTCTCAGAGACAGAAGAGCCCTGGACTGGTTCAGACCAAGTACCAGTGGACCTGTTAGCTCTGGTTACTCCAACACTAGAAACAAGTGTCATGGCTCCTTTACTTGGCTTGGCTGCCTGCTGTATTCTGTGGTTGACAGGGTGAATAGACACATCTCCTTTAGTGTTATGAGAGGAGACACTCAGCACTGATGCCTGGGTATGGGACCGGATGTGTGTGTTCTTCAGAGAACCCTGGGTATGGGACCGGATATGTGTGTTCCTCAGAGAACGCTTGGGAGACATATCAGCTTTAACCGGAACAGGAGGAGAGGCCCCCGTTTTTCTCTGACTCCTCTCTGAAAAAATCAATCCATCAGACTGGTCTTTACCTGACATGTGACTCCTCCTCTTGTCCCTGGTTCCACCACAAACAGACTCAAGACTCCTCCCCCTGGCCCCACCTTTAGCAGGCTCATGGTTACTGAGGTTAGGTGACCTAAGAGACATCCCCCTGGCTCCGCCCATCACAGGCTCAGGACTACTAAGAAGGTCAGGTGACCCAACACTCCTACCCCTAGCCCCATCCCCAACAGACTCAGGACTCCTCCCCCTAGCCCCACCCCTCATAGGCTCAGGCCTACTAAGGACATCAGGCGACTTGAGACTCCTCCCCCTAGCCCCACCCCTCATAGGCTCAGGGTTACTAAGGACATCAGGCAACTTGAGACTCCTCCCCCTAGCCCCACCCCTCACAGGCTCAGGGCTACTAGGCAAGTCAGGTGACATGAGACTCCTCCCCCAGACTTCACCCATAGAAGATGAGTTCTCCTCAGCATCAGTATGTTCCAAGTCATCCCAGTACTCTATGGCCCCTACATTGATTCTACTGGAGATGGAGTGGGGCTGTTGGTCTCTAGAACTTCTGCTATAGCCTGACTGGTAGGGCTGTTGGTCTCTAGAACTTCTGCTATAGCCTGACTGGTAGGGCTGTTGGTCTCTAGAACTTCTGCTATAGCCTGACTGGTAGGGCTGTTGGTCTCTAGAACTTCTGCTATAGCCTGACTGGTAGGGCTGTTGGTCTCTTGAACTTCTGCCATAGCCTGACTGGTAGGGCTGTTGGTCTCTTGAACTTCTGCTATAGCCTGACTGGTAGGGCTGTTGGTCTCTTGAACTTCTGCCATAGCCTGACTGGTAGGGCTGTTGGTCTCTAGAACTTCTGCCGTAGCCTGACTGGTAGGGCTGTTGGTCTCTAGAACTTCTGCCATAGCCTGACTGGTAGGGCTGTTGGTCTCTAGAACTTCTGCCATAGCCTGACTGGTAGGGCTGTTGGTCTCTAGAACTTCTGCCATAGCCTGACTGGTAGGGCTGTTGGTCTCTAGAACTTCTGCTGTAGCCTGACTGGTAGGGCTGGTCGTTGCTAGAGACTGAGTTGTTTATGTTTCTGTCATCTCCTCTTAGGGAATGATCATGGTCTTCAATCTCTGCGTGAATGTCCTGTTTGGAGGTTTGGAGGTGCTGGCATTTTCTGTGGGAGATCTCCCTTGTCTTACAGTAGATACCCTCTGCATTGAAATCAGTTCTGTATCGACTTGTTAGTTCTTGACCAGAAGAGGTGTCCTTCTGTGCTGCTGACACTTTGACTTGGTCCATGCTGCTCTTCAAAGTGTCCATGTTTTCACTCAGAACAGAGCTCCTGTTGAGAAGGTTCCTCATGGAGAGGAGTTCAGTTGCTTTGTAGTTGGTGTTGTTGAACTGCTTTCCTTTTATGGGGTGTTGCCAGGTTTTTGTGGGTGGTCCTTGGCACTCTTGGTGGAGGTGACTCACACCAGCAGTGTTGATCTTCTTCATCCTCAGACAGAAGGTTCTGTTTGTTCCAAAACCCAATGTTCTATTGGGTAGGGAGGCCCTGGACACAGTGTTACCACTCGTCAGTGGGGTTCTACTACATCTTATGTTCTTGATGCTGGGACTAGGAGATGGTCTCTGAGAAGGTGTTCTATCATCTGTCTGTTAAAATGAGAACCAGAATCACCCTGACATAAAGTTCATTTACATATACTAAGATATGCTAATAATGAGCTACCTGATCAATACATCTACAGGAAGAACCAAATCTATATAGTATATACCTATAAAGACTATTCAGTATGTCATGCTATATTTATATACCATAACATATAAGGCCAGTGTACCAGGCTAAGTGCTGTTATTTACACAGAATGACTGGATAGTACCAAGCTAAGTGCTGTTATTTACACAGAGTGACTGGATACATCTGTGGTATCTTGGCAAAAAACCACAACCACTTGATGTGTTTCATTGTTTTTATACACACATTCTCCTTGTAAATATCAAGGTAGACCTCTGGTAATGTGCAGAGTCTATTAGAAGGTCAGGGTGGAGCTCTGTTACTGGGTACAGTCTATTAGAAGGTCAGGGTGGAGCTCTGTTATTGGGTACAGTCTATTAGAAGGTCAGGGTGGAGCTCTGTTATTGGGTACAGTCTATTAGAAGGTCAGGGTGGAGCTCTGTTACTGGGTACAGTCTATTAGAAGGTCAGGGTGGAGCTCTGTTACTGGGTACAGTCTATTAGAAGGTCAGGGTGGAGCTCTGTTATTGGGTACAGTCTATTAGAAGGTCAGGGTGGAGCTCTGTTATTGGGTACAGTCTATTAGAAGGTCAGGGTGGAGCTCTGTTACTGGGTACAGTCTATTAGAAGGTCAGGGTGGAGCTCTGTTACTGGGTACAGTCTATTAGAAGGTCAGGGTGGAGCTCTGTTATTGGGTACAGTCTATTAGAAGGTCAGGGTGGAGCTCTGTTATTGGGTACAGTCTATTAGAAGGTCAGGGTGGAGCTCTGTTATTGGGTACAGTCTATTAGAAGGTCAGGGTGGAGCTCTGTTATTGGGTACAGTCTATTAGAAGGTCAGGGTGGAGCTCTGTTATTGGGTACAGTCTATTAGAAGGTCAGGGTTTAGCTCTGTTATTGGGTACTGTCAGGATTCAACCCATAGTTTCTACAGTACCTGTCCATCAGAAGTCTGTGGCACATCCACGGGTCTGTAGGGCGGCACTAGGTCCGGGTGGACGAACAACGGCTGCTGTAGCTGGTTCTGTCCCTTCAGCTGAGAGAGCTCAACCAGCAGGGCGTTCAGTAAAGGGAGCTGTCTCAATGCCTCACCCAGGCTAGATGCTCTGTGCTGAGATATGTGGTCTCCTCTCTCCTCCCCTCCAAGATTCATTGACTCTAGAACATAACCTTGTGTTGGTCTCAATCTCTGGTCTGCTGCAGGAACCTGTGTCTCACCATAAACCTGCTCGTCAGAATCTATGTCCTCAACTGAGAGAGAATTCAAGTGTAACAACCTATACTGTTCTTGCACTGCTGGGCTGTTGTAGAATAGAGGAGGAGGACAGAATACTGAGAGACTTTGTTCATCTTGGTAATCTTCTGAATCCGTGAGTTTTCTGTGATGTGTCTTCCTTCTTGAGTGTTCTGTCTGGGTGGCAGTCGAAACAGCAACACTCTGTTTGTCCTTTGACACCTCTATTTCTGTGCTCTGGTAGCTTTTTTTGATATCTTGACCCAAAACCGTGGAGCATGTGTTATCAATGTTTAGCTGAAGTGGTGGAACCTTTCCTTTCCAAGTATTGACTAACACAGGTTGTGTTGGTTTTATATATCCACTCCCATATGTAACACCAACTGCTAATACTCTGTCTTCTGGTATACGTGGTAATTCACTGCCTCCCAGACTTAAAAGTTTATATCCCAAGGAAATAACACCAACTTTCTCCCCTGAAAGATTAAAAATATCCACTAGTCCTTTCTCTCCATGTGTAGAAGGTGTAGAGATACCATGAACATCCACATCACACCGGATACGCTCTATTAACCTGGCCAAAGAGACCAGCGAGCTGCCCATCAACGTGGGAACCTCTCCTTTCACACCCAACACCATTGCATATATAGGAGTTTTGCTTAAGTGGATGTGGAGAGAGTACCAATCGGTTTTAAACAAACACGACTTGCCTTTGTTAAAAGGGTAATTACTGGCTGTTAGATGGTGAAGCACTGGATCAGATGTTTCTGGCTGGTTGACTTCATTACTGGGTGTTGGATGGTGAAGCACTGGATCAGATGTTTCTGTTTGGTAGATTAGTAACGTTGGGAAGTCTAGTAGACGAACACCAAGCGCTAATACATCGGAAGGACATTTTCTGATTTTATCTATTCGGATATATTCCACCAGTATTTCCAAAGAAAATAGCGTTTGGTTGAATGTTTCTGCCATTGTGTTCATCTATATATCACTATAACCCTATATATAACTATATAGAACTATATATATATAGAACTATAACCCTATATATAACTATATAGAACTATATATATATAGAACTATAACCCTATATATAACTATATAGAACTATAAACCTATATACAACTATATATATAGAACTATAAACCTAAATATAACTATAAACCTATATACAACTATATAGAACTATATATATATAGAACTATAACCCTATATATAACTATATAGAACTATAAACCTATATACAACTATATATATAGAACTATAAACCTAAATATAACTATAAACCTATATACAACTATATAGAACTATATATATATAGAACTATAACCCTATATATAACTATATAGAACTATAAACCTATATACAACTATATATATAGAACTATAAACCTAAATATAACTATAAACCTATATACAACTATATAGAACTATATATATATAGAACTATAACCCTATATATAACTATATAGAACTATAAACCTATATACAACTATATATATAGAACTATAAACCTAAATATAACTATAAACCTATATACAACTATATAGAACTATATATATATAGAACTATAACCCTATATATAACTATATAGAACTATAAACCTATATACAACTATATATATAGAACTATAAACCTAAATATAACTATAAACCTATATATAACTATAAACGGAGATCATCTTACATACACACTATTCTGAATCCACAAATCTCCGTTGTGAACCTTGTGTCTTTGTAGATTGGATTTTAATATAAATGAGAAGAAAAAGGATTATTAGTCAACAGCGACAATCCACAAGCTTCTCCATGGAAACAAAACCTCACTTGTCGCACATCTTCGAGGTCACACTATTAGAGGACTCTGGGAGATGGAGTTTTTCCGGCCATAATATTCAAACGCGTTTTTATCGCATATTGCACAAACGCCCTGTATAGTATAGGGAGAATTATATATCCAAAATGTAGAAAAACATGAGAACAATGCATCATAATTGTTTTACGATGTGGAGATCCTAACAAAGTGAGTTTGTGAGGTTATTATCCTGTGTTTATCTCTGGCTCCTGCAGGTGCCTGTAGTCCGGGTACACACCCTCTTAATACAACCATGGTTCACACCGATACATCAACACATATTCATGGTTTAAATAGAGTGTAATCCACACTCTGCAATAGGTTTCAGATCTCTCAGGGTGTTTTTGAATTAGGATCGGTTAACATTAATCATTAACCGACAATGAGACAGAAATGCATGAATTAATTAATGAATGTTTTGTATTTATTTTATTTATGTAGCCTACCATGTCTGTCGTTATGACAACAGCCAACATAAACATCTGCACTGGTCTCATCACTAAGAAAATCAATCTCACCATGCATTATTTATGTTGTAATCAGGCACATGGATTGCGATGATAACTTAAAATATATGGTCCATCGATCGATGTAATCCGATTGTCTCTGGCCTTAATTAGATAGAGATGTAACTGTAGGTCACCAGTGGGTGTCACTGTGGTGCTTTAATTACATATGATAGGCATAGGCCATTGTAATATAATTGCCATGTGTATTTACAGTAGGTCACCAGTGAGTGTCACTGTGGTGCTTTAATTACATAATGATAAGCACAGGCCATTGTAATGGAATTAGATTGTCTTATTATATTGTCTGTTAATTGGCTAGTCTCACACCCAGACATCATATTGACATTGTCACACCTCTGCTTTGTCAGTTTTGCCCGGTCTTGATTTTAATGCCTGAATTGCAATAATAGATTTGTGAATCTCCTCTGTTCTCCTGACCGCTTCAGGGTTTGTCTGGATTTCATTCCAACAAATCATCTCTCTCTATATATATATCTATAAGAGGAGGAGCTTTATGTTGTATATATATATATATATATATATATATATATATATATATATATATATGGAGGAGATTTATGTTCTATATATATATATGGAGGAGGAGATTTATGTTCTATATATATATATATATATATATATGGAGGAGGAGCTTTATGTTCTATATATATATATCTATATGGAGGAGGAGCTTTATGTTCTATATATATATATATGGAGGAGGAGATTTATGTTATATATATATATATATCTATATGGAGGAGATTTATGTTCTATATATCTATATGGAGGAGGAGCTTTATGTTCTATATATATATATGGAGGAGGAGCTTTATGTTCTATATATATATATGGAGGAGGAGCTTTATGTTCTATATATATATATGGAGGAGGAGCTTTATGTTCTATATATATATATGGAGGAGGAGATTTATGTTCTATATATATATATGGAGGAGGAGCTTTATGTTCTATATATATATATATATATGGAGGAGATTTATGTTCTATATATATATATGGAGAAGATTTATGTTCTATATATATATATGGAGGAGGAGATTTATGTTCTATATATATATATATATATGGAGGAGATTTATGTTCTATATATATATATGGAGGAGATTTATGTTCTATATATATATATGGAGGAGGAGATTTATGTTATATATATATATATATATATGGAGGAGATTTATGTTCTATATATATATATGGAGGAGGAGATTTATGTTCTATATATATATATGGAGGAGGAGATTTATGTTCTATATATATAGATCTATATGGAGGAGGAGCCTTATGTTATATATATATATCTATATGGAGGAGGAGCTTTATGTTCTATATATATATATATCTATATGGAGGAGGAGCTTTATGTTCTATATATATATATCTATATGGAGGAGGAGCTTTATGTTCTATATATATATATGGAGGAGGATATTTATGTTCTATATATATATATATATATCTATATGGAGGAGGAGCTTTATGTTCTATATATATATATCTATATGGAGGAGGAGCTTTATGTTCTATATATATAGATCTATATGGAGGAGGAGCCTTGTGTTATATATATATATATCTATATGGAGGAAGAGCTTTATGTTCTATATATATATATCTATATGGAGGAGGAGCCTTATGTTATATATATATATATATCTATATGGAGGAGGAGCTTTATGTTCTATATATATATATCTATATGGAGGAGGAGCCTTATGTTATATATATATATATATATATCTATATGGAGGAGGAGCTTTATGTTCTATATATATATATCTATATGGAGGAGGAGCCTTATGTTATATATATATATCTATATGGAGGAGGATCTTTATGTGAGCGATGCGGCACTGTTCTGTCACCCCGAACTGGAGCGTGTGTGAGCCGGTCTATGGAAGTTCACATGCTGTGTGGGATCATTTATATGGATGATGCAGGATAATATTAATCCAGTCTATTTATATGGATGATGCAGGATAATATTAATCATTTGGAGATCTGCCCATTATTCTGCTCTCTAGGTAAGTGCACAGATGTTCTTCCTGATATATTCCCAATATTACACTGTATTAACACGAGAGAAGCCGAACCATTGTTTTCCATTTTATTTACATTAGATGCTGGGTTTTGGGGTAAATAAGTCAGATATTTCATGCATATATTGTGGTTTTGTGTTAAAACGTGTTAAATAAATCACAGTGTAATAAGCAATTTGCCGAGACACAGACCCTGATAACTTCACTATACAAGCTGTGATCTGTGGACAGTAATAATATGCTTATTAGGGTTCTCAGTACAGTAATAATATGCTTATTAGGGTTCTCAGTACAGTAGTAATATGCTAATTAGGGTTCTCAGTACAGTAATAATATGCTTATTAGGGTTCTCAGTACAGTAATAATAGGGTTATTAGGGTTCTCAGTACAGTAATAATATGCTTATTAGGGTTCTCAGTACAGTAGTAATATGCTAATTAGGGTTCTCAGTACAGTAATAATATGCTTATTAGGGTTCTCAGTACAGTAGTAATATGCTAATTAGGGTTCTCAGTACAGTAATAATATGCTTATTAGGGTTCTCAGTACAGTAATAATATGCTTATTAGGGTTCTCAGTACAGTAGTAATATGCTAATTAGGGTTCTCAGTACAGTAATAATATGCTTATTAGGGTTCTCAGTACAGTAATAATATGCTAATTAGGGTTCTCAGTACAGTAATAATATGCTTATTAGGGTTCTCAGTACAGTAATAATATGCTTATTAGGGTTCTCAGTACAGTAGTAATATGCTAATTAGGGTTCTTTTATTTTCAGAGCCTCTGATGGTCCTTCGTTGAGGATGATAATTGTATTACTACTATATGACTACTACACATAATTTATGTTCATGTACATTTTATTCACAGTTTGTCTTGATTGATTGAGCACTTTTGTCCAATCACAATTCTTATTTTTTTAAACAATTATCTCAAAACGGAAACATTGATCGCCACGATGACAAAACGCACTAAGACTCTCAAAACGTTTAATACACAAAATCAACTACTTGCTTAACTTAGAACATGTTTTCTCGTTATTTTTTTAATCAATCATTACAGTACTATAAATATACCCTAACATGGTTAATCCTTTATATTTACACCATTTATTAAAACAGTGTTTACTATAAAAGTAATCTTCTAAAGACAGATATGGCCTGTCTTCATTCATCCGTCAGATTATTTTTCCAAAGATGACTAATGCAGAAATAATGCCAATTAATGCATGTTGAAATATTCTGAAACACAATGGGGTAGAGCAAATGTAAATGACCTATTGTCATTCTTTAATATTCATACTATTGTTACCACAGTTGGTCTACTGATATTGTGATTCAGTGCTCAGGTTCTCTCCTGCAAAGATCATGACTGACCTTAAGGGCACAAATGTAATAAAAAATTAGGGTTATTTCCATTTTCCACTAAACTACTCCATCACCTGAAGCCCTCAGGGTGGGAGGGGAGGTCAGGTGACAGGAAGTTGGTTGGAAGGGGAGGGCTGGTCAGGGTTTCGGGGTGGGAGATGAATTAGATGTGAAGATTGTGGTAATGGTTGTTGATCTCATTGATGACCCACTGTGCCTACTAAAGACTTGACATAAGCATCTGACTGTCTGACCACACACACACACACACACACACACACACACAACACAAATGTAACGGGTGGGTGAACAGATGGATGACATCAGATCAGGACCAGACAGTGTGTTTTCAAAACAAGTGTTTTCAATCTGCCTTTGGGGTTAGAGACTGAATGTCTGTAGGCCTTTGTTTGTTTGCCAAATTCACTCTGGATTGCCTGTAGATCTGTAGAGCTAAAAATCTCCCCTATATGTATAATGGATATAACTACAGGGACAAACTATAATATATAACCATGTGATTTCAGCTACAGGGACAGACTATAATATATAACCATGTGATTTCAACTATAGGGACAGACTATAATATATAACCATGTGATTTCAGCTACAGGGACAGACTATAATATATAACCATGTGATTTCAACTATAGGGACAGACTATAATATATAACCATGTGATTTCAACTATAGGGACAGACTATAATATATAACCATGTGATTTCAACTATAGGGACAGACTATAATATATAACCATGTGATTTCAACTATAGGGACAGACAATAATATATAACCATGTGATTTCAGCTACAGGGACAGACTATAATATATAACCATGTGATTTCAAATATAGGGACAGACTATAATATATAACCATGTGATTTCAACTATAGGGACAGACAATAATATATAACCATGTGATTTCAACTATAGGGACAGACTATAATATATAACCATGTGATTTCAACTATAGGGACAGACTATAATATATAACCATGTGATTTCAGCTACAGGGACAGACTATAATATATAACCATGTGATTTCAGCTACAGGGACAGACTATAATATATAACCATGTGATTTCAACTATAGGGACAGACTATAATATATAGCCATGTGATTTCAACTATAGGGACAGACTATAATATATAACCATGTGATTTCAACTATAGGGACAGACTATAATATATAACCATGTGATTTCAACTATAGGGACAGACTATAATATATAACCATGTGATTTCAGCTATAGGGACAGACTATAATATATAACCATGTGATTTCAACTATAGGGACAGACTATAATATATAACCATGTGATTTCAGCTACAGGGACAGACTATAATATATAACCATGTGATTTCAACTATAGGGACAGACTATAATATATAACCATGTGATTTCAGCTATAGGGACAGACTATAATATATAACCATGTGATTTCAACTATAGGGACAGACTATAATATATAACCATGTGATTTCAGCTACAGGGACAGACTATAATATATAACCATGTGATTTCAACTATAGGGACAGACTATAATATATAACCATGTGATTTCAGCTATAGGGACAGACTATAATATATAACCATGTGATTTCAACTATAGGGACAGACTATAATATATAACCATGTGATTTCAGCTACAGGGACAGACTATAATATATAACCATGTGATTTCAGCTACAGGAACAGACTATAATATATAACCATGTGATTTCAGCTACAGGGACAGACTATAATATATAACCATGTGATTTCAGCTACAGGGACAGACTATAATATATAACCATGTGATTTCAGCTACAGGGACAGACTATAATATATAACCATGTGATTTCAACTATAGGGACAGACAATAATATATAACCATGTGATTTCAACTATAGGGACAGACAATAATATATAACCATGTGATTTCAACTATAGGGACAGACTATAATATATAACCATGTGATTTCAACTATAGGGACAGACTATAATATATAACCATGTGATTTCAACTATAGGGACAGACAATAATATATAACCATGTGATTTCAACTATAGGGACAGACTATAATATATAACCATGTGATTTCAACTATAGGGACAGACTATAATATATAACCATGTGATTTCAACTATAGGGACAGACTATAATATATAACCATGTGATTTCAACTATAGGGACAGACTATAATATATAACCATGTGATTTCAGCTATATAATATATAACCATGACAGACTATAATATATAACCATGTGATTTCAACTATAGGGACAGACTATAATATATAACCATGTGATTTCAGGGACAGACTATAATATATAAACTATAGGGACAACTATAGGGACAGACAACTATAATATATAACCATGTGATTTCAACTATAATATATAACCATGTGATTTCAACTATAGGGACAGACTATAATATATAACCATGTGATTTCAACTATAGGGACAGACTATAATATATAACCATGGACAGACTATAATATATAACCATGTGATTTCAACTATAGGGACAGACTATAATATATAACCATGTGATTTCAACTATAGGGACAGACTATAATATATAACCATGTGATTTCAACTATAGGGACAGACTATAATATATAACCATGTGATTTCAACTATTATTATTATTATTATTATTATTATTATTAGTCAGAATCAGTTTTTCTTGAGTAGAAAACATGTCCTCCCTCTTTTTTCTCCCCTGCAGGGAGGAGAAGGAGAAGTAGAGCAGAGAGTCATGCAGCCTCAGCCTGAGGAACTGTTTGGCAGGAAACTAAAGGACTTTCCTACCCAGGGGACACTGCAGGCAAGCAAGCAGACTGGTGGGGCTAAGACTGGTGGGACAAAGACTGGTGGGACAAAGACTGGTGGGACAAAGACTGGTGGGACAAAGACTGGTGGGACAAAGACTGGTGGGACAAAGACTGGTGGGACAAAGACTGGTGGGACAAAGACTGGTGGGACTAAGACAGATGGGGCTAAGACAGATGGGGCTAAGACAGATGGGGCTAAGACAGATGGGGCTAAGACAGATGGGGCTAAGACAGATGGGGCTAAGACTGGTGGGACAGGGAACCCCGCAATTCCCAAAATGGGTATCCGGGCCCGCACAACTGAGTGGCCACATGGTTCCCGAAAAAACAGGGGACCACAGAACTC
The DNA here is from genome assembly GCA_029465975.1 of Dallia pectoralis. NCBI lineage: Eukaryota > Metazoa > Chordata > Actinopteri > Esociformes > Umbridae > Dallia > Dallia pectoralis. The sequence continues at coordinate 214,597 of CM055759.1, forward strand.
CGCAAACTATGAGAGTATCATCACAGCATTCCACAATGGCCAGCGGCCTCTGGACCAATCAGGAGAGCTGGTGGACTCAAGTGACCAGCCCCCTTCGGACAGTGCCTACAGTGGGACTAGGGAGAAAGGGGAGGAGCCGAGATGCTGTCTGGCTGAGCCAATGGGACGATCCCCTTTCAAGGTGGCGGGGATCTACACTATTCGCAAGCGTTCCAACAGTGATGTGACCATCAGTGATATTGACAGCGAGGACATCATCATGGAATCTAATGCGGTGAACCCAAACACAGGAGCAGCTCTCCGCCGGGAGTACGGGAGCACCTCGTCTATTGACCAGCAGGGTCTGACCGCGGACGGGTTCTACACCCTGCTACGGGGTAACCATGTCGACATCAACCTCCACACCCTGACCCGCCCACATAACTCCATGCCCCGCCCACATGAATCCAGGCCCCGCCCACACCTTGGCTTCCCTGAGCTGCTTAACCAATATGACTCCTTCATCTCTCCCAGCCTGCAGGTAAGTAATGTCCCAAACCGTACCCTCTCCCCTACATAGTGTTAGGGTATCCCTAACCTCAACCCTTTGCCACAGTCACATAAGGAATATGGTAACATTTGTAAAACAGACACTGTATCTTTCAGGAAAGCTTTATGGTTTATGTTAACAGGAACTGAGGCAAAATCAAAGCAATGCATGTCGTGCATTGATGTAATTATATTAACTTCAAACCATGCACCCAAATCTTATAATTGTAATGTGGTTCCACCTACTTAAAGAAGTGTTTTATTTACTGTACATAAATTCTAGTTCCCATCCTAGCAGGACATTTTTCCTAGCAAATGTGCATTAATATCTAGTTTGTTTTTATTTTTATTTTCATTGTTCTATTGGGGTTTTGGCTAAAAATTGCTTCCTGGACCAATTTTAACCAATTTTAAAACTATTCACTGTGGGGTATTATTGAGGAATTGTAATCATTGCATATTACTATTCCATATTAAATACATGAATATTTGTGACTGAATGGTTGACTTGGTATTTTGTCTTTTGCGGCAGGCAGCGACCCAGATATCCAGAGGGGAAATTGCCAGGATGGCAGGGTATGGCTACGTAGACTACCGAGACTACATAGACCACATAGACCATGTAGACCACCGAGACTACACAGACCACGTAGACCACCGAGACTACATAGACCACGTAGACCACCAAGACTACATAGACCACATAGACCACATAGACCACCGAGACCACATAGACCACCGAGACTACATAGACCACATAGACCACCGAGACCACATAGACCACGTAGACCCCTCTCTCTTCTACAGCAGGGATATTGACAACAGTGCAATGGGGAAGACTGACTCCTCTGAAACATCTCTCTTCAGGAAGATGAAGACAATTAAGAGTGAAGGTGATCTTACCCGATATAATATGACACCATTAATATCCACAGCTGCTTATTTTCCATAGAAGGTGAAATATCAGATATCCTGACAATCTTTCTGTTACAAAGTAAATACATTTGGGAACTAATAAGGAATTCATTTATAGCTTTAAGTGTTTTCATGAATATATTTTGAATGTGTCCTCATACTGTGGTTATGGTCAGGTGACGGGTTCCGGCTTTCAATGGAGCAAGAGGAACGGAGATCGCTCAGCTTCCAGAAGTGTTTTTCCCACTATGACGTCCAGAGTGTCCTGTTCAACATCAGTGAGGCAGTGGCTAGCAGGGCTGCTCTCAGCCAAAAGAGGAACATGACTACTGGGGCTTCAGCTGCTTCACAGTACCACCCTGGAGCCAGTGGGGGGGCATGGGTAGGACCTCGGGCGTGGGTAGGACCTGGGGCTAGACCTGGAGCTGGGGTAGGACCTGGGGCATGGGTAGGACCTGGGGCAGGACCTGGGGTTGGACCTGGAGCGTGGGTAGGACCTGGGGCAGGACCCGGGGTTGAGGTTGGACCTGGGGCGTGGGTAGGACCTGGGGCAGGACCCGGGGTTGAGGTTGGACCTGGGGCATGGGTAGGACCTGGGGCAGGGGTACGATCTGGGGCAGGGGTACGATCTGGGGCAGGACCTGGGGCAGGGGGAGGGTCTAGTGTAGGATCTGGGGCAGGGGGAGGGTCTAGTGTAGGATCTGGGGCAGGGGGAGGGTCTAGTGTAGGATCTGGGGCAGGGGGAGGGCTGGCAGCTGGTCCTGGCAGAGGAAGCACCAGGACCTCCATGTCTGATTTTACAGAGGGCTCCCGAGAGGACCTGAACCCCAAAGAGGATCTAAACCCTGACGAAGGTGATGGAAAGAGCAATGGGATGGTCCTGGGCTGCCCCCACTTCCGCAATGAGATAGGTGGAGAGGAGGAGCGCAGGATCAGTCTGTCCAGAGCCAACAGCCCCTCGTACAGTGGAGCAGAGAGCTGCAGCTTTGAGTCGTCTTTGTCATCACACTGTACCAATGCAGGAGTGTCGGTCCTGGAGGTCCCAAGAGACAGCCAGCCTGTCCACCGAGAGAAGGTCAAGAGATACATCATAGAACACATCGATCTGGGAGCGTACTACTACCACAAGTATTTCTATGGGAAAGGTAAGACTCACATTCATATTCCTGTGCAGCCTTGGCCCTTAACCCTAACCCTTAACCCTTAACCCTAACCCTAAATATGGAATGAACTGCCAACCCCATGGTTTTCCTCATTCCCTAACCATGTAGGTCTGACTTTACAAATAACACTGTAGTATGGGTTTCCTCATTCCCTAACCATGTAGGTCTGACTTTACAAATAACACTGTAGTATGGGTTTCCTCATTCCCTAACCATGTAGGTCTGACTTTACAAATAACACTGTAGTATGGGTTTCCTCATTCCCTAACCATGTAGGTCTGACTTTACAAATAACACTGTAGTATGGGTTTCCTCATTCCCTAACCATGTAGGTCTGACTTTACAAATAACACTGTAGTATGGGTTTCCTCATTCCCTAACCATGTAGGTCTGACTTTGTTACAGAGCACCAGAACTACTTTGGCATGGATGAAAACCTGGGGCCAGTAGCTATCAGTATCAGGAGGGAAAAGCTGGATGATGGGAGGGAAAAGGAGAAAGAAGGAATGCAATATAACTACCGGGTCACCTTCAGAACCAGCCAGGTAGATAAATAGTTAACTACCGGGTCACCTTCAGAACCAGCCAGGTAGATAAATAGTTAACTACAGTGTCACCTTCAGAACCAGTCAGGTAGATAAATAGTTAACTACCGGGTCACCTTCAGAACCAGCCAGGTAGATAAATAGTTAAGTACCGGGTCACCTTCAGAACCAGCCAGGTAGATAAATAGTTAACTACCGGGTCACCTTCAGAACCAGCCAGGTAGATAAATAGTTTACCTACCGGGTCACCTTCAGAACCAGCCAGGTAGATAAATAGTTAACTACCGGGTCACCTTCAGAACCAGCCAGGTAGATAAATAGTTAACTACCGGGTCACCTTCAGAACCAGCCAGGTAGATAAATAGTTAACTACCGGGTCACCTTCAGAACCAGCCAGGTAGATAAATAATTAACTACCGGGTCACCTTCAGAACCAGCCAGGTAGATAAATAGTTTACCTACCGGGTCACCTTCAGAACCAGCCAGGTAGATAAATAGTTTACCTACCGGGTCACCTTCAGAACTAGCCAGGTAGATAAATAGTTTACCTACCGGGTCACCTTCAGAACCAGCCAGGTAGATAAATAGTTAACTACCGAGTCACCTTCAGAACCAGCCAGGTAGATAAATAGTTAACTACCGGGTCACCATCAGAACCAGACAGGTAGATAAATAGTTTACCTACCGGGTCACCTTCAAAACCAGCTTGGTAATCTCAGTAATCTTCTCCCCCCCAGCTAACAACTCTCCGTGGTTCAATCCTTGAGGATGCTGTTCCTTCCACAGCCAGACATGGTACGGCCCGAGGCCTCCCTCTGAAGGAGGTACTGGAATATGTGATGCCTGAACTCAACATCCAGTGTCTCCGGTTGGCACTCAACTCCCCCAAGGTTCCAGAGCAATTAGTAAAACTGGACGAACAGGGGGTGAGTAGACAACCACCAGGTGAACTCATGGGCTTTAGTGCTGTATATTGCTCTGCAGGATGTTCTGAGTTTGAGGAACAGCAAACAGAAATCTTGCTAGTGCCTTCTAGTGGATCGCATTAGCAGATGGCATGAAGTCCAATGGATTTTGACAGAAGAGGGTGGAGACATGCTGGAGACAGAAGTGGGTGGAGACATGCTGGAGACAGAAGTGGGTGGAGACATGCTGGAGACAGAAGAGGGTGGAGACATGCTGGAGACAGAAGAGGGTGGAGACATGCTGGAGACAGAAGAGGGTGTGGAGACATGCTGGAGACAGAAGAGGGTGGAGACATGCTGGAGACAGAAGTGGAGACATGCTGGAGACAGAAGAGGGTGGAGACATGCTGGAGACAGAAGTGGGTGGAGACATGCTGGAGACAGAAGAGGGTGGAGACATGCTGGAGACAGAAGAGGGTGGAGACATGCTGGAGACAGAAGAGGGTGGAGACATGCTGGAGACAGAAGAGGGTGGAGACATGCTGGAGACAGAAGAGGGTGGAGACATGCTGGAGACAGAAGTGGGTGGAGACATGCTGGAGACAGAAGTGGGTGGAGACATGCTGGAGACAGAAGAGGGTGGAGACATGCTGGAGACAGAAGAGGGTGGAGACATGCTGGAGACAGAAGAGGGTGGAGACATGCTGGAGACAGAAGAGGGTGGAGACATGCTGGAGACAGAAGAGGGTGGAGACATGCTGGAGACAGAAGAGGGTGGAGACATGCTGGAGACAGAAGAGGGTGGAGACATGCTGGAGACAGAAGAGGGTGGAGACATGCTGGAGACAGAAGAGGGTGGAGACATGCTGGAGACAGAAGAGGGTGGAGACATGCTGGAGACAGAAGAGGGTGGAGACATGCTGGAGACAGAAGAGGGTGGAGACATGCTGGAGACAGAAGAGGGTGGAGACATGCTGGAGACAGAAGAGGGTGGAGACATGCTGGAGACAGAAGTGGGTGGAGACATGCTGGAGACAGAAGTGGGTGGAGACATGCTGGAGACAGAAGGGTGGAGACATGCTGGAGACAGAAGAGGGTGGAGACAGCTGGAGACAGAAGAGGGTGGAGACAGAAGTGCTGGAGACATGAGAGAGGGGTGGAGACATGCTGGAGACAGAAGAGGGTGGAGACATGCTGGAGACAGAAGAGGGTGGAGACAGGCTGGAGACAGAAGAGGGTGGAGACATGCTGGAGACAGAAGAGGGTGGAGACATGCTGGAGACAGAAGAGGGTGGAGACATGCTGGAGACAGAAGAGGGTGGAGACATGCTGGAGACAGAAGTGGGTGGAGACATGCTGGAGACAGAAGAGGGTGGAGACATGCTGGAGACAGAAGAGGGTGGAGACATGCTGGATCAATACCAAAACCAGACACGCAACTGGGACGACATCCATCTTTTGGATACAGTCTACACTCACAGCATATCTGGGATGGTACTATCATCACCACCACCACCAGCACCACAGTGACCAGACTATGGGATAATATTATCACCACCACAGTGACCAGACTATGGGATAATATTATCACCACCACAGTGACCAGACTATGGGATAATATTATCACCACCACAGTGACCAGACTATGGGATAATATTATCACCACCACAGTGACCAGACTATGGGATAATATTATCACCACCACAGTGACCAGACTATGGGATAATATTATCACCACCACAGTGACCAGACTATGGGATAATATTATCACCACCACAGTGACCAGACTATGGGATAATATTATCACCACCACAGTGACCAGACTATGGGATAATATTATCACCACCACAGTGACCAGACTATGGGATAATATTATCACCACCACAGTGACCAGACTATGGGATAATATTATCACCACCACAGTGACCAGACTTGTATACAATACACACACAATTGTATGTTTTCATAATTCTATAGAACAGAACTGATTCTTGTGTGTCTGTTTTTCTCTCTATTTAGTTAAGTTTCCAGCATAAGGTGGGGGTTCTGTATTGTAAGGCTGGCCAAAGCACTGAGGAAGAAATGTACAACAACGAATCAGCTGGACCTGCCCTCAATGAGTTCCTGGATCTGTTGGGACAGAGAGTGAAGCTAAAAGGCTTCAACAAGTATAGAGCACAGCTTGATAACAAGGGTAAGACACAAACCTGTATGTATGTGCTATCAAACCATCATAGCCCACATGTTAGGCACTACTATACCACCATAGTCCACATTTTAGGCACTACTATATCACCATAGTCCACATGTTAAGCACTATTATACCACCATAGTCCACATGTTAAGCACTATTATACCACCATAGTCCACATGTTAAGCACTATTATACCACCATAGTCCACATGTTAAGCACTATTATACCACCATAGTCCACATGTTAAGCACTATTATACCACCATAGTCCACATGTTAGGCACTACTATACCACCATAGTCCACATGTTAGGCACTACTATACCACCATAGTCCACATTTTAGGCACTACTATACCACCATAGTCCACATGTTAAGCACTATTATACCACCATAGTCCACATGTTAGGCACTATTATACCACCATAGTCCACATGTTAGGCACTATTATACCACCATAGTCCACATGTTAGGCACTATTATACCACCATAGTCCACATGTTAGACACTACTATACCACCATAGTCCACATGTTAGGCACTACTATACCACCATAGTCCACATGTTAAGCACTATTATACCACCATAGTCCACATGTTAGGCACTACTATACCACCATAGTCCACATGTTAAGCACTATTATACCACCATAGTCCACATGTTAGGCACTACTATACCACCATAGTCCACATGTTAGGCACTACTATACCACCATAGTCCACATGTTAGGCACTACTATACCACCATAGTCCACATGTTAAGCACTATTATACCACCATAGTCCACATGTTAGGCACTACTATACCACCATAGTCCACATTTTAGGCACTACTATACCACCATAGTCCACATGTTAAGCACTATTATACCACCATAGTCCACATGTTAGGCACTACTATACCACCATAGTCCACATGTTAAGCACTATTATACCACCATAGTCCACATGTTAGGCACTACTATACCACCATAGTCCACATGTTAGGCACTACTATACCACCATAGTCCACATGTTAGGCACTACTATACCACCATAGTCCACATGTTAGGCACTACTATACCACCATAGTCCACATGTTAAGCACTATTATACCACCATAGTCCACATGTTAGGCACTATTATACCACCATAGTCCACATGTTAAGCACTATTATACCACCATAGTCCACATGTTAGGCACTACTATACCACCATAGTCCACATGTTAGGCACTACTATACCACCATAGTCCACATGTTAGGCACTACTATACCACCATAGTCCACATGTTAAGCACTATTATACCACCATAGTCCACATGTTAGGCACTATTATACCACCATAGTCCACATGTTAGGCACTACTATACCACCATAGTCCACATGTTAGGCACTACTATACCACCATAGTCCACATGTTAGGCACTACTATACCACCATAGTCCACATGTTAAGCACTATTATACCACCATAGTCCACATGTTAGGCACTACTATACCACCATAGTCCACATGTTAGGCACTACTATACCACCATAGTCCACATGTTAGGCACTATTATAGTCCACACATTATACCACCATAGTCCACATGTTAGGCACTACTATACCACCATAGTCCACATGTTAAGCACTATTATACCACCATAGTCCACATGTTAGGCACTACTATACCACCATAGTCCACATGTTAAGCACTATTATACCACCATAGTCCACATGTTAGGCACTATTATACCACCATAGTCCACATGTTAAGCACTATTATACCACCATAGTCCACATGTTAGGCACTACTATACCACCATAGTCCACATGTTAAGCACTATTATACCACCATAGTCCACATGTTAGGCACTATTATACCACCATAGTCCACATGTTAGGCACTATTATACCACCATAGTCCACATGTTAGGCACTACTATACCACCATAGTCCACATGTTAGACACTACTATACCACCATAGTCCACATGTTAGGCACTATTTTACCACCATAGTCCACATGTTAGGCACTATTATACCACCATAGTCCACATGTTAGACACTATTATACAACCATAGCCACATGTTAGGCACTATTGTACCACCATAGTCCACATGTTAGGCACTATTATACCACCATAGTCCACATGTTAGGCACTACTATACCACCATAGTCCACATGTTATCCCACCATAACCCCACTATAACCTCACTATAACCCCACCATAACCCCACTATAACCCCACCATAACCCCACTATAACCCCACCAAACCCTAACCCCACTATAATCCCACTATAACCCCACCATAACCCCACTATAATCCCACCATAACCCCACCAAACCCTAACCCCACTATAATCCCACTATAACCCCACCATAACCCCACTATAATCCCACCATAACCCCACCAAACCCTAACCCAACTATAATCCCACCATAAACCCACTATAATCCCACCATAATCCCACTATAACCCCACCAAACCATAACCCCACTATAACCCAACTATAACCCCACCATAACCCCACTATAATCCCAATATAACCCCACCATAACCCCACCACAATCCCACCATAACCCCACCAAACCCTAACCCCACTATAACCCCACTATAACCCTAACCCCACTATAATCCCACTATAACCCCACCAAACCCTAATCCCACTATAACCCCACTATAATCCCACTATAACCCCACTATAATCCCACCATAACCCCACCATAATCCCACCATAACCCCACCAAACCCTAACCCCACTATAACCCCACCAAACCCTAACCCCACTATAACCCCACCATAACCCCACTATAACCCCACCATAATCCCACTATAACCCCACCATAACCCCACCAAACCCTAACCCCACTATAACCCCACTATAACCTCACCATAATCCCACCATAACCCCACCAAACCCTAACCCCACTATAATCCCACTATAACCCCACCAAACCCTAACCCCACTATAACCCCACCATAATCCCACTATAACCCCACCATAACCCCACCATAATACCACTATAACCCCACCAAACCCTAACCCCACTATAACCCTAACCTGGGTCTGATCTCTGTCTCTGTTGCAGCTGACTCTACAGGAACTCACTCTTTCTACACAACATATAAAGACTACGAACTAATGTTTCACATTTCCACAATGCTGCCCTACACAGCCAACAACAGACAGCAGGTCAGTAATACTGTGCCAGTAGAATCAGGTCTGTAATAATGTGTCAGTAGTGGCTGGTCTGTAATGCTGTGTCATGTTTGGGCTTCAGGCAGGAAACAGGACAGGTAACGGACACAGGTGCTAAATAAAGGAGTACTAAATAAAGGATATTTATTCGAGGCCGGCAAACAGGACCTATCACCGAACACTTCACCGGACGATAAAATGACAAACACAGAATACCATTTACCTCAGCATTACGTACACTCCAAATACACGTGCATTCAAACAATGTCCCGACACTGGCAAACTGAAAAGAACCGAGCTAAATACATTCACTAACGAATACAACTGAAAACAGTTGAGGCGAAAACACAGGTGAATCAGATGTCCTTGATTATCTCCCTCTCTCCGCTGGCAGGGGGAGTGCCAACACTAGCATAGAGAGGGACAGAGGGAGGGAGTGCCAACACTAGCATAGAGAGGGACAGAGGGAGGGAGTGCCAACACTAGCATAGAGAGGGACAGAGGGAGGGAGTGCCAACACTGGCATAGAGAGGGACAGAGGGAGGGAGTGCCAACACTAGCATAGAGAGGGACAGAGGGAGGGAGTGCCAACACTGGCATAGAGAGGGACAGAGGGAGGGAGTGCCAACACTGGCATAGAGAGGGACAGAGGGAGGGAGTGCCAACACTGGCATAGAGAGGGACAGAGGGAGGGAGTGCCAACACTGGCATAGAGGGGGACAGAGGGAGGGATAGATCCAACACTGGCATAGAGAGGGACAGAGGGAGGGAAAGATCCAACATACAAAGGGCAGACAGGAGAAACTGGTTTCAGGCAGGCATGAACGGGCCAGGAGACCGCAAAGTCGAGTCAGGAGGTCGTACCGACTCAAGCGGGTCAGGAGGCCGAGCCGGTGGCAACAGGTCAGGAGGCCGTGCCGGTGGCGACGGGTCAGGAGGCGGTGCCGGTGGCGACAGGTCAGGAGGCCTCACTGGCTGAGGTGTAGCAGCTGACCGGGCAGGCGGATGCGGGTCAGGAGGTAGGACCGGCTGGTGCAGAACAGAGGCCCGGACAGGCGGAGGTGGATCAGGAGGCCGAACCGACCAAGGTGAAGCAGAACCCAAATCCCTGACCGGAACCATTTCAGCGATCTTGACGGGACTTTGGACTGGGACAGACTCAGGGACTGGGACAGACTCAGACTCGACAGCAGGACTGGGCTCAGAGACAAGGACGGGAACGCTGTGTCCGTAGTAGCAGCTCATTACTAGCACCAGGGCTGGTGAATATAGGTATACTGTACTGGGTTGGTGTACCCAATTAGGGTCAATATAGGTATACTGTACTGGGTTGGTGTACCTAATTAGGGTTAATATAGGTATACTGTACTGGGTTGGTGTACCCAATTAGGGTCAATATAGGTATACTGTACTGGGTTGGTGTACCTAATTAGGGTTAATATAGGTATACTGTACTGGGTTGGTGTACCCAATTAGGGTTAATATAGGTATACTGTACTGGGTTGGTGTACCCAATTAGGGTTAATATAGGTATACTGTACTGGGTTGGTGTACCCAATTAGGGTTAATATATGTATACTGTACTGGGTTGGTGTACCCAATTAGGGTTAATATATGTATACTGTACTGGGTTGGTGTACCCAATTAGGGTTAATATAGGTATACTGAACTCGGTTGGTGTACCCAATTAGGGTTAATATAGGTATACCATCTCTCAAAGTTTATAATGGCAGGATGAGAATAATTTTTTCTTCCACTTATTTCTCTTTAATCCCGGACACTAACCCTAACCCTAACCACATCCAGATATATCATATTTAGGTGCATCCAGATATATCATATTTTGGTGTATCACATCCAGATATATCATATCCTGGTATTACATATTTAGGTCTATCACATCCAGATATATAATATCCAGGTATGTCACTTACAGGTGTATCACATCCAGATATATAATATGCAGGTATGTCACTAACAGGTGTATCACATCCAGATATATAATATCCAGGTATGTCACTTACAGGTGTATCACATCCAGATATATAATATGCAGGTATGTCACTGACAGGTGTATCACATCCAGATATATAATATGCAGGTATGTCACTAACAGGTGTATCACATCCAGATATATAATATGCCAGGTATGTCACTTACAGGTGTAGGTATGTCACTCACATCCAGATATATAATATGCAGGTATGTCACTAACAGGTGTATCACATCCAGATATATAATATGCAGGTATGTCACTAACAGGTGTATCACATTCAGATATATAATATGCAGGTATGTCACTAACAGGTGTATCACATCCAGATATATAATATGCAGGTATGTCACTAACAGGTGTATCACATCCAGATATATAATATGCAGGTATGTCACTAACAGGTGTATCACATCCAGATATATAATATGCAGGTATGTCACTAACAGGTGTATCACATCCAGATATATAATATGCAGGTATGTCACTTACAGGTGTATCACATCCAGATATATAATATGCAGGTATGTCACTTACAGGTGTATCACATCCAGATATATAATATGCAGGTATGTCACTAACAGGTGTATCACATCCAGATATATAATATGCAGGTATGTCACTAACAGGTGTATCACATCCAGATATATAATATGCAGGTATGTCACTAACAGGTGTATCACATCCAGATATATAATATGCAGGTATGTCACTTACAGGTGTATCACATCCAGATATATAATATGCAGGTATGTCACTAACAGGTGTATCACATCCAGATATATAATATGCAGGTATGTCACTTACAGGTGTATCACATCCAGATATATAATATGCAGGTATGTCACTAACAGGTGTATCACATCCAGATATATAATATGCAGGTGTATCACATCCAGATATATAATATGCAGGTATGTCACTTACAGGTCTATCACATCCAGATATATAATATGCAGGTATGTCACTAACAGGTGTATCACATCCAGATATATAATATGCAGGTATGTCACTAACAGGTGTATCACATCCAGATATATAATATGCAGGTATGTCACTAACAGGTGTATCACATCCAGATATATAATATGCAGGTATGTCACTAACAGGTGTATCACATCCAGATATATAATATGCAGGTATGTCACTAACAGGTGTATCACATCCAGATATATAATATGCAGGTATGTCACTTACAGGTGTATCACATCCAGATATATAATATGCAGGTATGTCACTTACAGGTGTATCACATCCAGATATATAATATGCAGGTATGTCACTAACAGGTGTATCACATCCAGATATATAATATGCAGGTATGTCACTAACAGGTGTATCACATCCAGATATATAATATGCAGGTATGTCACTAACAGGTGTATCACATCCAGATATATAATATGCAGGTATGTCACTTACAGGTGTATCACATCCAGATATATAATATGCAGGTATGTCACTAACAGGTGTATCACATCCAGATATATAATATGCAGGTATGTCACTTACAGGTGTATCACATCCAGATATATAATATGCAGGTATGTCACTAACAGGTGTATCACATCCAGATATATAATATGCAGGTATGTCACTTACAGGTGTATCACATCCAGATATATAATATGCAGGTATGTCACTTACAGGTGTATCACATCCAGATATATAATATGCAGGTATGTCACTAACAGGTGTATCACATCCAGATATATAATATGCAGGTATGTCACTAACAGGTGTATCACATCCAGATATATAATATGCAGGTATGTCACTTACAGGTGTATCACATCCAGATATATAATATGCAGGTATGTCACTTACAGGTGTATCACATCCAGATATATAATATGCAGGTATGTCACTAACAGGTGTATCACATCCAGATATATAATATGCAGGTATGTCACTAACAGGTGTATCACATCCAGATATATAATATGCAGGTATGTCACTTACAGGTGTATCACATCCAGATATATAATATGCAGGTATGTCACTAACAGGTGTATCACATCCAGATATATAATATGCAGGTATGTCACTTACAGGTGTATCACATCCAGATATATAATATGCAGGTATGTCACTTACAGGTGTATCACATCCAGATATATAATATGCAGGTATGTCACTAACAGGTGTATCACATCCAGATATATAATATGCAGGTATGTCACTAACAGGTGTATCACATCCAGATATATAATATGATATCACATCCAGATATATAATATGCAGGTATGTCACTAACAGGTGTATCACATCCAGATATATAATATGCAGGTATGTCACTTACAGGTGTATCACATCCAGATATATAATATGCAGGTATGTCACTAACAGGTGTATCACATCCAGATATATAATATGCAGGTATGTCACTTACAGGTGTATCACATCCAGATATATAATATGCAGGTATGTCACTAACAGGTGTATCACATCCAGATATATAATATGCAGGTATGTCACTTACAGGTGTATCACATCCAGATATATAATATGCAGGTATGTCACTTACAGGTGTATCACATCCAGATATATAATATGCAGGTATGTCACTAACAGGTGTATCACATCCAGATATATAATATGCAGGTATGTCACTAACAGGTGTATCACATCCAGATATATAATATGCAGGTATGTCACTTACAGGTGTATCACATCCAGATATATAATATGCAGGTATGTCACTAACAGGTGTATCACATCCAGATATATAATATGCAGGTATGTCACTTACAGGTGTATCACATCCAGATATATAATATGCAGGTATGTCACTAACAGGTGTATCACATCCAGATATATAATATGCAGGTATGTCACTTACAGGTGTATCACTTTCATGTATTGCTCCATTTTGGTATGTGTAGAGCTTATGAACTCAATTAATGGTGAAATATGAGCTCTACAATCTGTAGCCCAGTGGCACCTCTCCATGGCAACTATCAGCATCCTCTCCATGGTAACCACTCTTCCAGCTTATCCATCCCAACATTTAAACAGGACTGTGTCTGTCTATGCTAATCCTCTCCTGAACTACGGACCTGTGACATCTGGACTGTGATGTCATTGCGCCATAAACTGAAGTTTCTTGCAGGGCACAGAGCAGCTGGAAGTGAGGATAGGATGGCCTAGATTTACTTTTCAAACTGAAGTGCTCTCTTTCTCTGTCTCTTCTCTCTGCTTCCCTCTTTTGTTGCTTCCTCTCTTCTTCTACCTGTCTTTTTTAGCTGCTGAGGAAAAGGCACATTGGGAATGACATCGTCACCATTGTATTCCAGGAACCTGGGGCACTACCCTTCACCCCCATAAACATCCGCTCTCACTTTCAGCACGTCTTTGTTATTGTGAAGGTCCACTCGCCGTGCACAGACAGTGTGTGTTACAGGTAGGTGGTCAACATCAGTACAGTCTGGCCAACACTAATGACAGATGATTGGTCCATCCACAGATAGTGTGTGTTACAGGTAGGTGGTCAACATCAGTACAGTCTGGCCAACACTAATGACAGATGAGTGGTCCGTCCACAGACAGTGTGTGTTACAGGTAGCTGGTCAACATCAGTACAGTCTGGCCAACACTAATGACAGATGAGTGGTCCGTCCACAGACAGTGTGTGTTACAGATTCCAATGCTAAATATCGGATCATCCCTTTGTAGTGCGCATCTCCCTTTCAGAGTTAGGGTTAGATCTTGATAAGATCTAAACAGGTTCCTGTGTCTCCATCCTCTACCGTCCAGCGTTGCGGTCTCCAGGTCTAAAGATGTTCCTCCATTTGGTCCTCCCATCCCCAAGGCGGTGACCTTCCCCAAGTCTGCAGTGTTCCGGGACTTTCTCTTAGCCAAGGTAATTAACGGGGAAAATGCTGCACACAAGTCTGAAAAGTTCCGTGCTATGGCAACCAGAACGCGACAGGAATACCTCCGCGACCTGGCTGAGAACTTTGTCTCCACAGCAACCATGGACTCTGCTGTGAAGTTTAGTTTCATCACACTAGGAGCTAAAAAGAAAGACAAGTCCAAGCCTCGTAAAGACGCTCACCTTTTCAGCGTTGGAGCCATCACCTGGTCTGTCACCGCCAGAGACATCAGCCAATCGGCAGACATTGACTGTCTCTTCGGCATATCTAACGAGTTTATCGTTCTAATAGAGGAGGGGTCCAAGAATGTGGTATTCAACTGTTCCTGTCGTGATGTCATTGGCTGGACCTCTGGGAGTATGAGTATTAAGCTGTTCTATGAGAGAGGCGAGTGTGTGGTGCTGTCCACTCAAGACAACTGTGGAGAGGACATTCGAGAGGTGGTGATGAGACTGGAGGTAAGATCTGTGGATTAATGTCTGTGTGTTCGTGTGTGTTTCTGTATGCGGGTGAATGTCTGTCTGTTAGTGGGCGTTAATATGTTAGTGTCTGTGTGTTCATGTATATAATTACCCTCTACACCATCACACTCTACCTCATCACACTCTACACCATCACACTCTACCTCATCACACTCTACCTCATCACACTCTACACCATCACACTCTACATCATCACACTCTACCTCATCACACTCTGCCTCATCACACTCTACCTCATCACACTCTACACCATCACACTCTATCTCATCACACTCTACCTCATCACACTTTACACCATCACACTCTACCTCATCACAATCTACCTCATCACACTCTACCTCATCACACTCTACACCATCACACTTTACACCATCACACTCTACCTCATCACACTCTACCTCATCACACTCTACACCATCACACTCTATCTCATCACACTCTACCTCATCACACTTTACACCATCACACTCTACCTCATCACACTCTACCTCATCACACTCTACCTCATCACACTTTGCCTCATCACACTCTACCTCATTACACTCCGCCTCATCACACTCTACCTCATCACAATCTACCTCATCACACTCTGCCTCATCACACTCTACCTCATCACACTCTACCTCATCACACTCTACACCATCACACTCTACCTCATCACACTCTACACCATCACACTCTACCTCATCACACTCTACACCATCACACTCTGCCTCATCACACTCTGCCTCATCACAATCTACCTCATCACACTCTACCTCATCACACTCTACCTCATCACACTCTACCTCATCACACTCTACCTCATCACACTCTACCTCATCACACTCTACATCATCACACTCTACCTCATCACACTCTACATCATCACACTCTACCTCATCACACTCTACCTCATCACACTCTACATCATCACACTCTACCTCATCACACTCTACATCATCACACTCTACATCATCACACTCTACATCATCACACTCTACCTCATCACCGAGGTGGAACAGAGGGTGGGAGCCGAGGTGGATCAGAGGGTGGGAGCCGAGGTGGATCAGAGGGTGGGAGCCGAGGTGGAACAGAGGGTGGGAGCCGAGGTGGAGCCGAGGTGGAACAGAGGGTGGGAGCCGAGGTGGATCAGAGGGGGTGGGAGCCGAGGTGGAACAGAGGGTGGGAGCCGAGGTGGATCAGAGGGTGGGAGCCGAGGTGGAACAGAGGGTGGATCAGATGGTGGATCAGAGGGTGGGCGCCGAGGTGGAACAGAGGGTGGATCTGAGGGTGGATCAGATGGTGGATCAGATGGTGGATCCGAGGGTGGATCTGAGGGTGGATCAGAGGGTGGATCAGAGGGTGGATCCGAGGGTGGATCCGAGGGTGGATCTGAGGGTGGATCAGATGGTGGATCAGAGGGTGGATCTGAGGGTGGATCAGATGGTGGATCAGATGGTGGATCAGAGGGTGGATCTGAGGGTGGATCAGATGGTGGATCAGAGGGTGGATCAGATGGTGGATCAGATGGTGGATCAGATGGTGGATCAGATGGTGGATCAGATGGTGGATCAGATGGTGGATCAGATGGTGGATCAGATGGTGGATCAGATGGTGGATCTGAGGGTGGATCAGATGGTGGATCAGATGGTGGATCAGATGGTGGATCAGATGGTGGATCTGAGGGTGGATCTGAGGGTGGATCAGATGGTGGATCAGATGGTGGATCAGATGGTGGATCAGATGGTGGATCAGATGGTGGATCTGAGGGTGGATCAGATGGTGGATCAGATGGTGGATCAGATGGTGGATCAGATGGTGGATCTGAGGGTGGATCTGAGGGTGGATCAGATGGTGGATCAGATGGTGGATCAGATGGTGGATCAGATGGTGGATCAGAGGGTGGATCAGAGGGTGGATCAGAGGGTGGATCAGATGGTGGATCAGATGGTGGATCAGAGGGTGGATCAGAGGGTGGATCAGATGGTGGATCAGATGGTGGATCAGATGGTGGAGCTGAGAGGTGATAACAATCAGACACATTGGGGTGGTTTATATTTGGCAGGAGACCCAAATGTCATTTAGTATTTGTCCACACCGTCTCCAGAAGGACAGAGCTGGATGTATTAACATTACTGATGAGCCAGACTGGATCACTCTCTGATTAGATATGCTAATATATGTAAATGAGCTATGCTAATGTACCCCTTCGTGCATGGTAATGTCTTTAGATACGTCCTTCATTAGGTTTACTGATGCAGCTTTTCCCTCCACCCTATAAAGCTCAGTGTATCTGTGGTAAAACACATATGATTGTGTTGGTGTTTAATGATCTAGTATGTGGGCAATATGACCTGATTATATATCTTTTATACCAGACAGGATTTGAAGGGAGTGTGTACCCCTAACACCCAGAGGGTATAAAGGGGGTGTGTACCCCTAACACCCAGAGGGTATAAAGGGGGTGTGTACCCCTAACACCCAGAGGGTATAAAGGGGGTGTGTACCCCTAACACCCAGAGGGTATAAAGGGGGTGTGTACCCCTAACACCCAGAGGGTATAAAGGGGGTGTGTACCCCCAACACCCAGAGGGTATAAAGGGAGTGTGTACCCCTAACACCCAGAGGGTATAAAGGGGGTGTGTACCCCTAACACCCAGAGGGTATACAGGGAGTGTGTACCCCCAACACCCAGAGGGTATAAAGGGGGTGTGTACCCCTAACACCCAGAGGGTATAAAGGGGGTGTGTACCCCTAACACCCAGAGGGTATAAAGGGGGTGTGTACCCCTAACACCCAGAGGGTATACAGGGGGTGTGTACCCCCAACACCCAGAGGGTATAAAGGGGGTGTGTACCCCTAACACCCAGAGGGTATAAAGGGGGTGTGTACCCCCAACACCCAGAGGGTATAAAGGGGGTGTGTACCCCTAACACCCAGAGGGTATAAAGGGGGTGTGTACCCCTAACACCCAGAGGGTATAAAGGGGGTGTGTACCCCTAACACCCAGAGGGTATAAAGGGAGTGTGTACCCCCAACACCCAGAGGGTATAAAGGGGGTGTGTACCCCTAACACCCAGAGGGTATAAAGGGGGTGTGTACCCCCAACACCCAGAGGGTATACAGGGAGTGTGTACCCCCAACACCCAGAGGGTATAAAGGGGGTGTGTACCCCCAACACCCAGAGGGTATACAGGGAGTGTGTACCCCCAACACCCAGAGGGTATAAAGGGGGTGTGTACCCCTAACACCCAGAGGGTATAAAGGGAGTGTGTACCCCAACACCCAGAGGGTATAAAGGGGGTGTGTACCCCCAACACCCAGAGGGTATACAGGGAGTGTTTACCCCTAACACCCAGAGGGTATAAAGGGGGTGTGTACCCCTAACACCCACACCCAGAGGGTATACAGGGAGTGTGTACCCCCAACACCCAGAGGGTATAAAGGGGGTGTGTACCCCCAACACCCAGAGGGTATAAAGGGGGTGTGTACCCCAACACCCAGAGGGTATAAAGGGGGTGTGTACCCCCAACACCCAGAGGGTATAAAGGGAGTGTGTACCCCCAACACCCAGAGGGTATACAGGGAGTGTGTACCCCCAACACCCAGAGGGTATACAGGGAGTGTGTACCCCCAACACCCAGAGGGTATACATGGAGTGTGTACCCCCAACACCCAGAGGGTATACAGGGAGTGTGTACCCCTTATGTTATTGCATTTGCAATGGGTTTTACAAGTTGTTTCCTCAATGTTGCAGAATATGTATTCTGCGTTCTCCGGTTCTTCCAATTTGAAAGTTACA
The DNA here is from genome assembly GCA_029465975.1 of Dallia pectoralis. Lineage (NCBI taxonomy): Eukaryota > Metazoa > Chordata > Actinopteri > Esociformes > Umbridae > Dallia > Dallia pectoralis. The sequence continues at coordinate 234,142 of CM055759.1, forward strand.
CTTATACGAGCTCCTGACAGTATATCTCTCTACCAACATTGTAATTACCTCTTAATTTCTGTTTCTCGCCAGAATACGACTCAAGGCTGTGAGACATCTGAGATGACTTTGCGTCGGAACTCTCTGGGCCAGCTGGGTTTCCACGTCAACTTTGAGGGCATTGTGGCAGACGTTGAGGCCTTCGGGTTTGCTTGGAAGGCTGGGCTTCGCCAGGGCAGCCGATTGGTGGAGATCTGTAAGGTTGCTGTGGCAACGCTGACCCACGAACAGATGATTGATCTCCTGAGGACCTCCACCACAGTCAAGGTGGTGATCATTCAGCCACATAATGACGGGGCACCACGCAGGTAATGTGGTTTGATTTTCAGTTTGTTTTGATAGATTTTCAATCACTCTGTGTTAAGAATCAACATTAACTGATTGAAACAATGGGATTGTTTTAAAATAGAATTGGCTGATGCATTTTTTCGGACTAGAACATAGGTCATAGGTCATTTATCCTGATCTGAAGGTTGGTGGTTCGATCCCCGGTTCCTCCCGGAAAATTGTCGAGGTGTCCATGAGCAAGACACCTAACCCCAGCTGCTCCTGGCGAGCCTGCAGTCGCCTTGCATGGTAGACGCGGTTGTCAGTGTATGAAAGAGTGAATGAATGGGTGAATGTGACGCAGGATCTGTAAAGCGCTTTGGATAAAAGCTCTATAAAAAAACGCAGCATTTACCATTTACACCACACTAAGCTGGGTACAGTATTAGTGGCCATCAGAACAGTACTACATGCGTACTACATACAGTATTAACTATAAAGCATCCATTTGGCCAAGCAGTCTGTGTGTGTGTGTGGTTGTTTGTCTTCAGGGGCAGATCTCTGATGACAATGTTTTTGAGCTGGTTCTGCAGACAGTAGAGTCACAATTATGCTTTCTCACGACGTAGAAACTAGGTGATGTATCCAGAACAAAGATTATAGTAGTATCCTCATTATAATATGCCATTAATACCATTCATAATAATAATATAGACATAATATAGACATGCAGACATAAAGCAGCAGTTCCTTTTCAATCCGGAAGACACAACTGGTACCAATACCCAACCGGAATATATTTAACTATATAATCCTATGTTGCCATCCCATTGGACTGTAAAGTCATGTGGTTCTTTTCAACAGGGGATGTTCAGAGCTCTATCGTATTCCAATGGTGGAGTATAAGGTGGACAGTGAAGGAACACCCTGTGAGTACAAGACCCCCTTCAGGAGGAACAATACCTGGTATCGTGTTCCCACGACAACAGGCCAGCCCCCACCCAACCCTCCTGGACACAGCTCCCCAAGCCAGGGACACCCTGAGAGAGGACACCCTGACAGAGAAGGACACCCTGACAGAGAAGGACACCATGAGAGAGGAGGACACCCTGAGAGAGGACGACACCCTGAGAGAGGGGGACACCCTGAGAGAGGAGGACACCCTGAGAGAGGGGGACACCCTGAGAGAGGAGGAGACCCTGAGAGAGGAGGACACCCTGAGAGAGGACACCCTGAGAGAGGGGGACACCCTGAGAGAGGAGGACACCCTGAGAGAGGAGGACACCCTGAGAGAGGAGGACACCCTGAGAGAGGGGGACACCCTGAGAGAGGAGGACACCCTGAGAGAGGAGGACACCCTGAGAGAGGGGGACACCCTGAGAGAGGAGGAAACCCTGAGAAAGGAGGACACCCTGAGAGAGGAGGACACCCTGAGAGAGGAGGACACCCTGAGAGAGGAGGACACCCTGAGAGAGGAGGACAACAGGAAGCCCACCAGGGGCAGCTGGCAATCCCACGATCCACCTCCTTTGACAGGAAGCTACCAGATGGATCTAGGTAATAAACTGCTGAGCATGCCCAAACCGAACCTAGACTGAACTAATCTAATCTTTACCCTAGTTTTTATCTCTGACCCCAACCTTATCCCTAACTTTAACCCTGACCGCTTTCTCCATTACTTTCTTTTACGCCTGCCCCTTTCAATTATTCTATTCTTTTTCATGCATTTGAATGATTTAGTTAAAGTGTCTGCATAAATACATGCTTTAACCAGTGAGCTGTCTGAGGTGCAAAGCTTTATAATGGCCTAGTTTTCTATATATTATGAGCCTTTATAATGGCCTAGTTTTCTATATATTATGAGCCTTTATAATGGCCTAGTTTTCTATATATTATGAGCCTTTATAATGGCCTAGTTTTCTATTTATTATGAGCCTTTATAAAGGCCTAGTTTTCTATATGTTATGAGCCTTCATAAAGGCCTAGTTATATGTTACATGCCATCTAGCCATGTTAGGTTAGCTAGATACTATCTACTAGTGTAGTGACAGTATACCGTCATAACGCATAGAAAACTAGGCATACCATAGACTAGGTGTCATCATATACTGTGGTACAGTAGACTACCATAGACTAGGGGTCATCATTATACTGTGGTACAGTAGACTACCATAGACTAGGCGTCATCATATTCTGTGGTACAGTAGACTACCATAGACTAGGGGTCATCATTATACTGTGGTACAGTAGACTACCATAGACTAGGTGTCATCATTATACTGTGGTACAGTAGACTACCATAGACTAGGGGTCATCATATACTGTGGTACAGTAGACTACCATAGACTAGGGGTCATCATTATACTGTGGTACAGTAGACTACCATAGACTAGGGTCATCATATACTGTGGTACAGTAGACTACCATAGACTAGGGGTCATCATTATACTGTGGTACAGTAGACTACCATAGACTAGGTGTCATCATTATAATGTGGTACAGTAGACTACCATAGACTAGGTGTCATCATATACTGTGGTACAGTAGACTACCGTAGACTAGGTGTCATCATATACTGTGGTACAGTAGACTACCATAGACTAGGTGTCATCATTATAATGTGGTACAGTAGACTACCATAGACTAGGTGTCATCATATACTGTGGTACAGTAGACTACCGTAGACTAGGTGTCATCATATACTGTGGTACAGTAGACTACCATAGACTAGGTGTCATCATATACTGTGGTACAGTAGACTACCATAGACTAGGTGTCATCATATACTGTGGTACAGTAGACTACCATAGACTAGGGGTCATCATATACTGTGGTACAGTAGACTACCATAGACTAGGGGTCATCATATACTGTGGTACAGTAGACTACCATAGACTAGGGGTCATCATTATACTGTGGTACAGTAGACTACCATAGACTAGGTGTCATCATTATACTGTGGTACAGTAGACTACCATAGACTAGGTGTAATCATATACTGTGGTACAGTAGACTACCATAGACTAGGGGTCATCATTATACTGTGGTACAGTAGACTACCATAGACTAGGGGTCATCATATACTGTGGTACAGTAGACTACCATAGACTAGGGGTCATCATTATACTGTGGTACAGTAGACTACCATAGACTAGGTGTCATCATATACTGTGGTACAGTAGACTACCATAGACTAGGGGTCATCATTATACTGTGGTACAGTAGACTACCATAGACTAGGTGTCATCATTATAATGTGGTACAGTAGACTACCATAGACTAGGTGTCATCATATACTGTGGTACAGTAGACTACCGTAGACTAGGTGTCATCATATACTGTGGTACAGTAGACTACCATAGACTAGGTGTCATCATTATAATGTGGTACAGTAGACTACCATAGACTAGGTGTCATCATATACTGTGGTACAGTAGACTACCGTAGACTAGGTGTCATCATATACTGTGGTACAGTAGACTACCATAGACTAGGTGTCATCATATACTGTGGTACAGTAGACTACCATAGACTAGGTGTCATCATATACTGTGGTACAGTAGACTACCATAGACTAGGGGTCATCATATACTGTGGTACAGTAGACTACCATAGACTAGGGGTCATCATATACTGTGGTACAGTAGACTACCATAGACTAGGGGTCATCATATAGTAAGTTTAATTTAAGCTTTTACCACCCAACAAAGTGAAGGGGTCAATTCAAATGTATTTCTGATCCTGATTAATTCTCATTTATATTCTGTATGTTACAGAGTTGACTGTGAGCCCCAGTTGACCTTGTGTAATAAAAGAGAACAACAATACCGGACTTCCCCTAGCAACCAGTCATCGTCCAGCGACCCTGGACCCGGCAGCAATGGAACCTGGACCCAGCAGCCTGAAAACGAAGGGTAATTAAGGGCATCTTACAGCAACACTTGTAGTGTAAACCTGATGGCTGATGGTGTTCTGGTCCCTGTTAGATGGTGTTCTGGTCCCTGTTAGATGGTGTTCTGGTCCCTGTTAGATGGTGTTCTGGTCCCTGTTACATGGTGTTCTGGTCCCTGTTAGATGGTGTTCTGGTCCCTGTTAGATGGTGTTCTGGTCCCTGTTACATAGTGTTCTGGTCCCTGTTACATGGTGTTCTGGTCCCAGTTAGATGGTGTTCTGGTCCCTGTTAGATGGTGTTCTGGTCCCTGTTACATGGTGTTCTGGTCCCTGTTACATGGTGTTCTGGTCCCTGTTACATGGTGTTCTGGTCCCTGTTACATGGTGTTCTGGTCCCTGTTACATGGTGTTCTGGACCCTGTTAAATGGTTTTCTGGTCCCTGTTAGATGGTGTTCTGGTCCCTGTTAGATGGTGTTCTGGTCCCTGTTAGATGGTGTTCTGGTCCCTGTTAGATGGTGTTCTGGTCCCTGTTAGATGGTGTTCTGGTCCCTGTTAGATGGTGTTCTGGTCCCTGTTAGATGGTGTTCTGGACCCTGTTACATGGTGTTCTGGTATGTTAGGTGGCTGTTCTGGATTGGAGGAACAGCCAGTTAGAGACTGATTGCTGAATGATAGCCCTTCTTTATCATTGACCAACGCACCCTTACCTCTTCTCTTCTTGGTGGCCAGGTGTGCATCTCCAGTTCTCCAAGAGCGTTCAGGCGATCTGCTGGGGGAAGAGGGGGACATTCTGAGAGAACCCACCCTGGAGAGAACACGGTCAGCTGAGGCCAAGTGGCACATCCCTTCAAATAAGATCCTCAACTCCCTAAAGCAGAATGAGAAAGAGGGCTGCAGGGAGCCACCTAGCCAGCTGAACAGGCCTGTAAGTGATACAGTCTGGATCCGGGATATTGTGTGTGGGGGCTAGGGGTGAGGGCTAGGTTGTGGGGGCTATGGTGTGGGGGCTAGGCTGTGGGGGCTATAGTGTGGGGGCTATCGTGTGGGGGCTAGGGTGTGGGGGCTAGGGTGTGGGGGCTAGGGTGTGAGGGCTAGGGTGTGGGGGCTAGGGTGTGGGGGCTAGGGGTGAGGGCTAGGGTGTGGGGGCTAGGGTGTGGGGGCTAGGGTGTGGGGGCTAGGTTGTGTGGGCTCTGGTGTGGGGGCTAGGCTGTGGGGGCTAGGTGTGAGGGCTAGGTTGTGGGGGCTATGGTGTGGGAGCTAGGCTGTGGGGGCTATAGTGTGGGGGCTAGGGTGTGAGGGCTAGGGTATTGGGGCTAGGTGTTAGGGCTAGGGTGTGAGGGCTAGGGTGTGAGGGCTAGGGGTGAGGGCTAGGGTGTGGGGGCTAGGGTGTGAGGGCTAGGGTGTGGGGGCTAGGTGTGAGGGCTAGGGTGTGGGGGCAAGGGGTGAGGGCTAGGGTGTGCGGACTAGGGTGTGGGGGCTAGGGTGTGAGGGCTAGGGTGTGGGGGCTAGGCTGTGGGGGCTAGGTGTGAGGGCTAGGGTGTGGGGGCTAGGGTGAGGGCTAGGGTGTGGGGACAAGGGTGTGGGGGCTAGGGGTGAGGGCTAGGGTGTGGGGGCTAAGGTGTGGGGACAAGGGTGTGGGAACAAGGGTGTGGGGGCTAGGGTCTGGGGGCTAGGGTCTGGGGGCTAGGGGTAAGGGCTTGGGTCTGGGGGCTAGGGTCTGGGGGCTAGGGTCTGGGGGGTGTTTTGTTTCCATTTGGTAGTTCAGACTGTATTTAGTGTAGCTGTGACTTATGAGGAAGGATGAGGGTTAGGGTTACACCTATATGGATGAGGGTTAGAGTTACACCTATATGGATGAGGGTTAGGGTTACACCTCTATGGATAAAGGTTCGGGTTACACCTATATGGATGAGGGTTAGAGTTACACCTATATGGATGAGGGTTAGAGTTACACCTATATGGATGAGGGTTAGGGTTACACCTATATGGATGAGGGTTAGGGTTACACCTCTATGGATGAGGGTTAGGGTTACACCTCTATGGATGAGGGTTAGGGTTACACATATATGGATGAGGGTTAGGGTTACACCTCTATGGATGAGGGTTAGGGTTACACCTATATGGATGAGGGTTAGGGTTACACCTATATGGATGAGGGTTAGGGTTACACCTCTATGGATGAAGGTTCGGGTTACACCTCTATGGATGAGGGTTAGGGTTACACCTCTATGGATGAAGGTTCGGGTTACACCTCTATGGATGAGGGTTAGGGTTACACCTCTATGGATGAGGGTTAGGGTTCCACCTCTATGGATGAGGGTTAGGGTTACACATATATGGATGAGGGTTAGGGTTACACCTCTATGGATGAGGGTTAGGGTTACACCTATATGGATGAAGGTTCGGGTTACACCTCTATGGATGAGGGTTAAGGTTACACCTATATGGATGAAGGTTAGGGTTATACCTCTATGGATGAAGGTTCGGGTTACACCTCTATGGATGAGGGTTAGGGTTACACCTATATGGATGAGGGTTAAAGTTACACCTCTATGGATGAAGGTTAGGGTTACACCTCTATGGATGAGGGTTAGGGTTACACCTCTATGGATGAGGGTTAGGGTTACACCTATATGGATGAGGGTTAGGGTTACACCTCTATGGATGAGGGTTAGGGTTACACCTATATGGATGAGGGTTAGGGTTACACCTCTATGGATGAAGGTTCGGGTTACACCTCTATGGATGAGGGTTAGGGTTACACCTATATGGATGAGGGTTAGGGTTACACCTCTATGGATGAGGGTTAGGGTTACACCTCTATGGATGAGGGTTAAAGTTACACCTATATAGATGAGGGTTAGGGTTAGACCTATATGGATGAGGGTTAGGGTTACACCTATATGGATGAGGGTTAGGGTTACACCTCTATGGATGAGGGTTAGGGTTACACCTCTATGGATGAGGGTTAGGGTTACACCTCTATGGATGAGGGTTAGGGTTACACCTATATGGATGAGGGTTAGGGTTACACATATATGGATGAGGGTTAGGGTTACACCTCTATGGATGAGGGTTAGGGTTACACCTATATGGATGAAGGTTCGGGTTACACCTCTATGGATGAGGGTTAAGGTTACACCTATATGGATGAAGGTTAGGGTTATACCTCTATGGATGAAGGTTCGGGTTACACCTCTATGGATGAGGGTTAGGGTTACACCTATATGGATGAGGGTTAAAGTTACACCTCTATGGATGAAGGTTCGGGTTACACCTCTATGGATGAGGGTTAGGGTTACACCTATATGGATGAGGGTTAGGATGGATGAGGTTAGGGTTACACCTCTATGGATGAGGGTTAGGGTTACACCTACACTCTATGGATGAGGGTTAGGGTTACACCTCTATGGATGAGGGTTAGGGTTACACCTATATGGATGAGGGTTAGGTTACACCTCTATGGATGAGGGTTAGGGTTACACCTCTATGGATGAGGGTTAGGGTTACACCTATATGGATGAGGGTTAGGGTTACACCTCTATGGATGAGGGTTAGGGTTACACCTATATGGATGAGGGTTAGGGTTACACCTCTATGGATGAGGGTTAGGGTTACACCTCTATGGATGAGGGTTAGGGTTACACCTCTATGGATGAGGGTTAGGGTTACACCTCTATGGATGAGGGTTAGGGTTACACCTATATGGATGAGGGTTAGGGTTACACCTATATGGATGACACACCTCTCATCACACGCCTCCTCTCATCACACACCTCCTCTCATCACACACCTCCTCTCATCACACACCTCCTCTCATCACACACCTCCTCTCATCACACACCTCCTCTCATCACACACCTCCTCTCATCACACGCCTCCTCTCATCACACACCTCCTCTCATCACACACCTCCTCTCATCACACACCTCCTCTCATCACACACCTCCTCTCATCACACACCTCCTCTCATCACACACTTCTTGCTGTGTATAAGGCAGATGGTGCTACTGTTTTATTCCACTCCACTGTATGAAACAGTAAACCCTTGACCAGTCAGTTCTAATGTCTGCCCCCCCTGTGTCCTCCACAGTGTGAGAAGATGTCCAGCCACTCCAGCAGTAACACCCTCTCCTCCAGCGCCTCCTCCAGTAACAGTGATGATAAACACTTTGGCTCTGGGGATCTGATGGACCCTGACATTCTGGGGATAACCTACATTAAAGGGTCGTCAACAGACAGCGGCATTGACACCAACCCCTGTGTAAGGCTGCTTTTACATGGGGGGCGCGGTGGCGAGGAGGGACACCCCTGGGGAAGAGAGCATGAGGATGACGATGAAGGAGAGGGTTCTGGGAAACTGTTCCTGCCACAGGGATATGCCTCATCCATCATGGCAGGTCATGTGACAGAGGGAAGCACAGGGGACCTGAGTGAGATTTCCTCTCATTCTTCCAGGTATAGTTACCCTTTAACTCCTCCCACTCCAGGTAGAGTTACCATTTAACTCCTCCCACTCCAGGTAGTTACCATTAAACTCCTCCCACTCCAGGTAGTTACCATTAAACTCCTCCCACTCAAGGTAGAGTTTATTTTTTAACTCCTCTTACATCAGGTACAGTCAATCCTTAAAATCATCTCAGTTCATGCAGAGTTAAGCCTTTAACTCATCCAACTCACCAAGAGTAGAACCCCCATCTCCTCACCAAGAGTAGAACCCCCTTCTCCTCACCAAGAGTAGAACCCACATCTCCTCACCAAGAGTAGAACCCACATCTCCTCACCAAGAGTAGAACCCACATCTCCTCACCAAGAGTAGAACCCACATCTCCACATGTGAATGTGGGGAGCAGCTATAGACAGTCTGGTTCTGGAGGCAGGTTCCTAATACCTACTGGTGTAGGGGAGGAGCTATAGACAGTCTGGTTCTGGAGGCAGGTTCCTAATACCTACTGGTGTAGGGGAGGAGCTATAGACAGTCTGGTTCTGGAGGCAGGTTCCTGAGACCTACTGGTGTAGGGGAGGAGCTATAGACAGTCTGGTTCTGGAGGCAGGTTCCTGAGACCTACTGGTGTAGGGGAGGAGCTATAGGCAGTCTGGTTCTGGAGGCAGGTCTGGGACCTACTGGGGTAGGGGAGGAGCTATAGACAGTCTGGTTCTGGAGGCAGGTTCCTGAGACCTACTGGTGTAGGGGAGGAGCTATAGGCAGTCTGGTTCTGGGGGCAGGTTCCTGAGACCTACTGGTGTAGGGGAGGAGCTATAGGCAGTCTGGTTCTGGGGGCAGGTTCCTGAGACCTACTGGTGTAGGGGAGGAGCTATAGGCAGTCTGGTTCTGGAGGCAGGTTCCTGAGACCTACTGGTGTAGGGGAGGAGCTACAGGCAGTCTGGTTCTGGGGGCAGGTTCCTGAGACCTACTGGTGTAGGGGAGGAGCTATAGGCAGTCTGGTTCTGGGGGCAGGTTCCTGAGACCTACTGGTGTAGGGGAGGAGCTATAGACAGTTGGAGGTTTCCCTTTTCTTCTGTAGTAAGGCGGATTTTTCAGATAATCATGTGACAGAGTTTTACTAACACCTGGATGTTTCCCTTTTATTTTGATGCTTCCTTGATCCAGAGGAGCCGAGGGCTTGTTAGCCTTCCTCCTTAAAACGCTGTCTGAGCGGTCCAGGTACAAGAAACCGTTTACAGTGTTTATACACTTCACCTGGTCTTCCCTCTACCAGTATTAATACGCACCACTGGTTTTCCATCTTCCAGTATTAATACACACCACTGGCTTTCCCTCCAGTATTAATACACACCACTGGTTTTCCATCTACCAGTATTAATACACACCACTGGCTTTCCCTCCAGTATTAATACACACCACTGGCTTTCCCTCCAGTATTAATACACACCACTGGCTTTCCCTCCAGTATTAATACACACCACTGGTTTTCCATCTACCAGTATTAATACACACCACTGGTTTTCCATCTACCAGTATTAATACACACCACTGGTTTTCCCTCTACCAGTATTAATACACACCACTGGTTTTCCCTCTACCAGTATTAATACACACCACTGGTTTTCCCTCTACCAGTATTAATACACACCACTGGCTTTCCCTCTACCAGTATTAATACACACCACTGGCTTTCCCTCCAGTATTAATACACACCACTGGCTTTCCCTCCAGTATTAATACACACCACTGGTTTTCCATCTACCAGTATTAATACACACCACTGGTTTTCCCTCTACCAGTATTAATACACACCACTGGTTTTCCCTCTACCAGTATTAATACACACCACTGGCTTTCCCTCCAGTATTAATACACACCACTGGCTTTCCCTCCAGTATTAATACACACCACTGGCTTTCCCTCCAGTATTAATACACACCACTGGTTTTCCATCTACCAGTATTAATACACACCATTGGCTTTCCCTCCAGTATTAATACACACCACTGGTTTTCCATCTACCAGTATTAATACACACCACTGGCTTTCCCTCCAGTATTAATACACACCACTGGCTTTCCCTCCAGTATTAATACACACCACTGGCTTTCCCTCCAGTATTAATACACTGTCACACCCCGGCAAGCTGTGTCCACGCTGTCACACCCCGGCAACCTCTCAACACATATAGCCACTGCCCATTTAAAGAAACAGCAACTGTGTGACCTAAAGGCAGGTTCTCACATCTACAAGGTCACGTGAAACCAACAGGGTCACCAAGCTTCTCTCATTACTGTCCTTCTAGACATGCATGTCGTCCTGCAGATATAAATCTGACATATAACATGACCCTGTATGTCCTCCTGCAGATATATACCTGACATATAACATGACCCTGTATGTCCTCCTGCAGATATAAACCTGACATATAACATGACCCTGTATGTCCTCCTGCAGATATATACCTGACATATAACATGACCCTGTATGTCCTTCTGCAGATATATACCTGACATATAACATGACCCTGTATGTCCTCCTGCAGATATAAACCTGACATATAACATGACCCTGTATGTCCTCCTGCAGATATATACCTGACATATAACATGACCCTGTATGTCCTCCTGCAGATATAAACCTGACATATAACATGACCCTTTATGTCTTCCTGCAGATATAGACCTCGTATGTCCTCCTGCAGATATAACCCTGACATATAACATGACCCTGTATGTCCTCCTGCAGATATAAACCTGACATATAACATGACCCTGTATGTCCTCCTGCAGATATAAACCTGACATATAACATGACCCTGTATGTCCTCCTGCAGATATAAACCTGACATATAACATGACCCTGTATGTCCTCCTGCAGATATAAACCTGACATATAACATGACCCTGTATGTCTTCCTGCAGATATAGACCTTGTATGTCCTCCTGCAGATATAAACCTGACATACAACATGACCCCGTATGTCCTCCTGCAGATATATACCTGACATATAACATGACCCTGTATGTCCTTCTGCAGATATATACCTGACATATAACATGACCCTGTATGTCCTCCTGCAGATATATACCTGACATATAACATGACCCTGTATGTCCTCCTGCAGATATAAACCTGACATATAACATGACCCTGTATGTCCTCCTGCAGATATAAACCTGACATATAACATGACCCTGTATGTCCTCCTGCAGATATAAACCTGACATATAACATGACCCTGTATGTCCTCCTGCAGATATAAACCTGACATATAACATGACCCTGTATGTCTTCCTGCAGATATAGACCTTGTATGTCCTCCTGCAGATATAAACCTGACATACAACATGACCCTGTATGTCCTCCTGCAGATATAACCCTGACATATAACATGACCCTGTATGTCCTCCTACAGATATAAACCTGACATACAACATGACCCTGTATGTCCTCCTACAGATATAAACCTGACATATAACATGACCCTGTATGTCCTCCTACAGATATAAACCTGACATACAACATGACCCTGTATGTCGTCCTACAGATATAAACCTGACATATAACATGACCCTGTATGTCCTCCTGCAGATATAACCCTGACATATAACATGACCCTGTAACACCTGTGTCTCTGTCCCGTTATTCTGCCCTGAGCTCGTTCCTCTGCCTCTGTAACACCCGTCATTAACCCTTTTTGTCTCTCCTTCCTCCCTTTATCTTCTCCTCTTAATTTCTCACTTAACCACAGTTTGGCTGCTTACATCTCCTCCCCTCCCTCCTTCCTCCCTCATGACATACATATATAGCTGTTATGGATTGCACCAGGTGGTGTCCACATGCTTAGAGACTTCCTGTTCCTGCCTCCTGATTGGTGCTGACAGGGTTCTGTGTGTTTTGTCTATCTGGGTTGTCTTTGATCAGTGCTCCTCACAACTCCTTTTGGCTAAACCCCTCTGATGGGACATTGCTGTTTGTTCTGTGTGTCCCTCACAGGCAGCTGTACTTGCATGAAGTGGCTTGTCATCAGGCAGCAGAAAATAAAAGAGAGGCCAAGGTCCTAGAGAGTCTCTCTAAGGAAGAGTATCTAAAGATGATGTTAGAGAGCCCTCCCCGGGAGGGTGGAAAGAGGAAGGTGAGAATCTTCACATTTATCCAGTCTGTTACATTTACCCAGTCTGTTACATTTACCCTTATCTAGTCTGTTACATTTACCCTTATCTAGTCTGTTACATTTACCCTTACCCAGTCTGTTACATTTACCCTTATCTAGTCTGTTACATTTACCCTTATCTAGTCTGTTACATTTGCCCTTATCCAGTCTGTTACATTTACCCTTATCTAGTCTGTTACATTTACCCTTATCTAGTCTGTTACATTTACCCTTATCTAGTCTGTTACATTTACCCTTATCTAGTCTGTTACATTTACCCTTATCTAGTCTGTTACATTTACCCTTATCTAGTCTGTTACATTTACCCTTATCCAGTCTGTTACATTTACCCTTATCTAGTCTGTTACATTTACCCTTATCCAGTCTGTTACATTTACCCTTATCTAGTCTGTTACATTTACCCTTATCCAGTCTGTTACATTTACCCTTATCCAGTCTGTTACATTTACCCTTATCTAGTCTGTTACATTTACCCTTATCTAGTCTGTTACATTTACCCTTATCTAGTCTGTTACATTTACCCTTATCTAGTCTGTTACATTTACCCTTATCTAGTCTGTTACATTTACCCTTATCTAGTCTGTTACATTTACCCTTATCTAGTCTGTTACATTTACCCTTATCCAGTCTGTTACATTTACCCTTATCCAGTCTGTTACATTTACCCTTATCTAGTCTGTTACATTTACCCTTATCTAGTCTGTTACATTTACCCTTATCTAGTCTGTTACATTTACCCTTATCTAGTCTGTTACATTTACCCTTATCTAGTCTGTTACATTTACCCTTATCTAGTCTGTTACATTTACCCTTATCTAGTCTGTTACATTTACCCTTATCTAGTCTGTTACATTTTACATTTACGCTTATCTAGTCTGTTACATTTACCCTTATCTAGTCTGTTACATTTACCCTTATCTAGTCTGTTACATTTACCCTTATCTAGTCTGTTACATTTACCCTTATCTAGTCTGTTACATTTACCCTTATCTAGTCTGTTACATTTACCCTTATCTAGTCTGTTACATTTACCCTTATCTAGTCTGTTACATTTACCCTTATCTAGTCTGTTACATTTACCCTTATCTAGTCTGTTACATTTCTGTTACATTTACCTTATCTAGTCTGTTACATTTACATCTAGTCTGTTACATTTACCCTTATCTAGTCTGTTACATTTACCCTTATCTAGTCTGTTACATTTACCCTTATCTAGTCTGTTACATTTACTATCTAGTCTGTTACATTTACCCTTATCTAGTCTGTTACATTTACCCTTATCTAGTCTGTTATTTACATTAGTCTGTTACATTTACCTTATCTAGTCTGTTACATTTACCCTTATCTAGTCTGTTACATTTACCCTTATCCAGTCTGTTACATTTACCCTTATCTAGTCTGTTACATTTACCCTTATCCAGTCTGTTACATTTACCCTTATCTAGTCTGTTACATTTACCCTTATCTAGTCTGTTACATTTACCCTTATCTAGTCTGTTACATTTACCCTTATCCAGTCTGTTACATTTACCCTTATCTAGTCTGTTACATTTACCCTTATCTAGTCTGTTACATTTACCCTTATCTAGTCTGTTACATTTACCCTTATCCTGTCTGTTACATTTACCCAGTCTGGGTAGGGTTAGATAATATAGGGTATTGGTGATGGGTGGGGTAATGGGTGGTATTGGCCAGCTCCACAAAGTAGCATCTTTTCTCTGCTTTCCAGGTGTCTGATAGCATATTGTCTCGGCGTTCTCTGTACCGAACCTTATCAGACGAGAGTGTCTGCAGCAGTAACAGGAAAGCCTCTTCGTATGCCAGCTCTCATAGTTCCATGCTGGATCAAGTTCTGCCCAGCGACATACTGTTCAGCACAACTCCACCTTATCATGCCACTCTCCCTCCACGGATGCCAAGACAGGGAGGCTCCAACCTCAGGAGTAAGTATGGCTGTCTCGTCTGTGGTCCCATCTGTGGTCATGTTTGTGGTCCTGTCTGTGGTCCTGTCTGCCTGATATAAATGTTTCCCTGATGGGGTTCAGTAGCTTGATCAAGATGTTTTCCTGATGAGGTTATTATGTAATTTTCAAAAGGCTTGTTTGTGAAATAAAAGTTCATTTATTGCATTTCCTTTCTGGAAAGTAGGAGGGAGAGAAGTAAAAATCATTATAGAAAAACAGAACATTTGTTTTTTGAGCGAGAATTAGTCCGATCCCCCTTCAGAACACTGGGCTGTACTGGGCTGTACTGGGCTGTACTGGGTGCACTGAGATGGGAGCTTACTCTCTATCAATCACTCACTCACTCTGCACGCTCTACCCTGAATTATTTTAATATTATTACTATTTAAATCCTGTTAACTTATCTGCCACCTCTCTCTCTTCAGATGACTTCTGGTTTTCTGATGGCTCGATAGCTGACAGGTCAAAGTTCACCGATCCTGGTCTCATGCCCCTCCCTGATCCTGCCTCAGGTCTGGACTGGTCACACCTAGTGGAGGCTGCACGCACCTTTGAAGGTAACCAACAGGGTGTGTGTGTATTAATGTGTGTATTGGTGTGTGTGTGTGTGTGTGTCTAAGCGTTAGCATCTGCCTCTGTGTTTGTATTGAAGGCCTATATTGTTTCAAACACTGCTGTTTCCATCAACGATACTCCTCATAAACTGGGTGGTGTCCAGTCTCTATTTATACTGGGTGGTGTCCAGTCTCTATTTATACTGGGTGGTGTCCAGTCTCTATTTATACTGGGTGGTGTCCAGTCTCTATTTATACTGGGTGGTGTCCAGTCTCTATTTATACTGGGTGGTGTCCAGTCTCTATTTATACTGGGTGGTGTCCAGTCTCTATTTATACTGGGTGGTGTCCAGTCTCTATTTATACTGGGTGGTGTCCAGTCTCTATTTATACTGGGTGGTGTCCAGTCTCTATTTATACTGGGTGGTGTCCAGTCTCTATTTATACTGGGTGGTGTCCAGTCTCTATTTATACTGGGTGGTGTCCAGTCTCTATTTATACTGGGTGGTGTCCAGTCTCTATTTATACTGGGTGGTGTCCAGTCTCTATTTATACTGGGTGGTGTCCAGTCTCTATTTATACTGGGTGGTGTCCAGTATACTGGGTTCTCTATTTATACTGGGTGGTGTCCAGTCTCTATTTATACTGGGTGGTGTCCAGTCTCTATTTATACTGGGTGGTGTCCAGTCTCTATTTATACTGGGTGGTGTCCAGTCTCTATTTATACTGGGTGGTGTCCAGTCTCTATTTATACTGGGTGGTGTCCAGTCTCTATTTATACTGGGTGGTGTCCAGTCTCTCTATTTATACTGGGTGGTGTCCAGTGTCTATTTATACTGGGTGGTGTCTCAGTCTCTATTTATACTGGGTGGTGTCCAGTCTCTATTTATACTGGGTGGTGTCCAGTCTCTATTTATACTGGGTGGTGTCCAGTCTCTATTTATACTGGGTGGTGTCCAGTCTCTATTTATACTGGGTGGTGTCCAGTCTCTATTTATACTGGAGGGTGTCCAGTCTCTATTTATACTGGGTGGTGTCCAGTCTCTATTTATACTGGGTGGTGTCCAGTCTCTATTTATACTGGGTGGTGTCCAGTCTCTATTTATACTGGAGGGTGTCCAGTCTCTATTTATACTGGGTGGTGTCCAGTCTCTATTTATACTGGAGGGTGTCCAGTCTCTATTTATACTGGGTGGTGTCCAGTCTCTATTTAAACTGGGTGGTGTCCAGTCTCTATTTATACTGGGTGGTGTCCAGTCTCTATTTATACTGGGTGGTGTCCAGTCTCTATTTATACTGGGTGGTGTCCAGTCTCTATTTATACTGGGTGGTGTCCAGTCTCTATTTATACTGGAGGGTGTCCAGTCTCTATTTATACTGGGTGGTGTCCAGTCTCTATTTAAACTGGGTTGTGTCCAGTCTCTATTTAAACTGGGTGGTGTCCAGTCTCTATTTATACTGGGTGGTGTCCAGTCTCTATTTATACTGGGTGGTGTCCAGTCTCTATTTATACTGGGTGGTGTCCAGACTCTATTTATACTGGGTGGTGTCCAGACTCTATTTAAACAGGGTGAGGATAAATGAGCACAAATAGGGAGATTCTAGGGACTTGCCATTAGGTATTCGACTGTAATCAGATAAATAAATATCATTACAACTGTCTAAAGCTAAATCTTTATATTACATTATAAAGTCCTAACAAGTAATTTAGCCGGTTTCTGTCTCGCTTTGTGTCCTCCAGACCAGCGGGTGGCGTCCTTCTGCACCATGACAGACATGCAGAGGGCTGAAGCATTGCAGATCTCACAGGAACTGACTCGATGTGTGGCTGCGGCTGAGGGCGCTGCCCTAGAGGCAGGGTGAGTAATAGCTAGTAGCTATCCTGCGATTGTCTGACTCCCCATGGGTCACTGTTTACCACCTCTTGTCCCCATGGGTCACTGTTTACCACCTCCTGTCCCCATGGGTCACTGTTTACCCCCTCCTGTCCCCATGGGTCACTGTTTACCACCTCCTGTCCCCATGGGTCACTGTTTACCACCTCCTGTCCCCATGGGTCACTGTTTACCCCCTCCTGTCCCCATGGGTCACTGTTTACCACCTCCTGTCCCCATGGGTCACTGTTTACCCCCTCCTGTCCCCATGGGTCACTGTTTACCACCTCTTGTCCCCATGGGTCACTGTTTACCCCTCCTGTCCCCATGGGTCACTGTTTACCCCCTCCTGTCCCCATGGGTCACTGTTTACCACCTCCTGTCCCCATGGGTCACTGTTTACCACCTCTTGTCCCCATGGGTCACTGTTTACCACCTCTTGTCCCCATGGGTCACTGTTTACCCCCTCCTGTCCCCATGGGTCACTGTTTACCCCCTCCTGTCCCCATGGGTCACTGTTTACCACCTCCTGTCCCCATGGGTCACTGTTTACCCCCTCCTGTCCCCATGGGTCACTGTTTACCCCCCTCCTGTCCCCATGGGTCACTGTTTACCCCCTCCTGTCCCCATGGGTCACTGTTTACCCCCACTGTTTACCTCCTGTCCCCATGGGTCACTGTTTACCCCCTCCTGTCCCCATGGGTCACTGTTTCACCCCACCTCCTGTCCCCATGGGTCACTGTTTACCACCTCCTGTCCCCATGGGTCACTGTTTACCACCTCCTGTCCCCATGGGTCACTGTTTACCACCTCCTGTCCCCATGGGTCACTGTTTACCCCCTCCTGTCCCCATGGGTCACTGTTTACCCCCTCCTGTCCCCATGGGTCACTGTTTACCACCTCCTGGGTCCCCATGGGTCACTGTTTACCACCTCCTCCCCATGGGTCCCCATGGGGTCACTGTTTACCCCCTCCTGTCCCCATGGGTCACTGTTTACCACCTCCTGTCCCCATGGGTCACTGTTTACCACCTCCTGTCCCCATGGGTCACTGTTTACCCCTCCTGTCCCCATGGGTCACTGTTTACCACCTCCTGTCCCCATGGGTCACTGTTTACCCCTCCTGTCCCCATGGGTCACTGTTTACCACCTCCTGTCCCCATGGGTCCCCATCCTGTCCCCATGGGTCACTGTTTACCACCTCCTGTCCCCATGGGTCACTGTTTACCCCTCCTCCTGTCCCCATGGGTCACTGTTTACCCCTCCTCCCCATGGGTCCCCATGGGTCACTGTTTACCCCCTCCTGTCCCCATGGGTCACTGTTTACCACCTCCTGTCCCCATGGGTCACTGTTTACCCCCTCCTGTCCCCATGGGTCACTGTTTACCCTCCTGTCCCCATGGGTCACTGTTTACCCCTCCTGTCCCCATGGGTCACTGTTTACCACCTCCTGTCCCCATGGGTCACTGTTTACCACCTCCTGTCCCCATGGGTCACTGTTTACCCCCTCCTGTCCCCATGGGTCACTGTTTACCACCTCCTGTCCCCATGGGTCACTGTTTACCCCCTCCTGTCCCCATGGGTCACTGTTTACCACCTCCTGTCCCCATGGGTCACTGTTTACCCCCTCCTGTCCCCATGGGTCACTGTTTACCTCCTGTCCCCATGGGTCACTGTTTACCCCTCCTGTCCCCATGGGTCACTGTTTACCATGGGTCACTGTTTCCTGTCCCCACCACCTCCTGTCCCCATGGGTCACTGTTTACCCCTCCTGTCCCCATGGGTCACTGTTTACCCCCTCCTGTCCCCATGGGTCACTGTTTATGGGTCACTGTTTACCTCCTTCCCCATGGGTCACTGTCCCCATGGGTCACTGTTTACCACCTCCTGTCCCCATGGGTCACTGTTTACCACCTCCTGTCCCCATGGGTCACTGTTTACCACCTCCTGTCCCCATGGGTCACTGTTTACCACCTCCTGTCCCCATGGGTCACTGTTTACCACCTCCTGTCCCCATGGGTCACTGTTTACCCCCTCCTGTCCCCATGGGTCACTGTTTACCCCCTCCTGTCCCCATGGGTCACTGTTTACCCCCTCCTGTCCCCATGGGTCACTGTTTACCCCTCCTGTCCCCATGGGTCACTGTTTACCACCTCCTGTCCCCATGGGTCACTGTTTACCCCCTCCTGTCCCCATGGGTCACTGTTTACCACCTCCTGTCCCCATGGGTCACTGTTTACCACCTCCTGTCCCCATGGGTCACTGTTTACCACCTCCTGTCCCCATGGGTCACTGTTTACCACCTCCTGTCCCCATGGGTCACTGTTTACCCCCTCCTGTCCCCATGGGTCACTGTTTACCCCCTCCTGTCCCCATGGGTCACTGTTTACCCCCTCCTGTCCCCATGGGTCACTGTTTACCACCTCCTGTCCCCATGGGTCACTGTTTACCCCCTCCTGTCCCCATGGGTCACTGTTTACCCCCTCCTGTCCCCATGGGTCACTGTTTACCCCCTCCTGTCCCCATGGGTCACTGTTTACCACCTCCTGTCCCCATGGGTCACTGTTTACCCCCTCCTGTCCCCATGGGTCACTGTTTACCACCTCCTGTCCCCATGGGTCACTGTTTACCCCCTCCTGTCCCCATGCATCCAGAGATGTTTACTGCTTCTAATTGTTGCTCTGTTTGTCCAAGAGCAGCTCCCCATCCACTCTGACTGGTAAAGTTAACCAACTGGAGGTGATCCTCAGGCAACTTCAATACGATCTGAGAAAGGTATTCTGACTAGTCCTCTACTGGTTATTTTGACTCCAGAGCTCAAGTTATATTGACTAGTCCTCTACTTGTTATTTTGTTGTAATAGTGTTATTAATTAGTGTTGTTTCTACTATCAGAGGCCAGGTAAAGATATTTGAGGTCAGAGGTTGTAATAGTGTTTTTAATTAGTGTTGTTTTACTATCTGAGGCCAGGTAAAGATATTAGAGGTTGTAATAGTGTTATTAATTAGTGTTGTTTCTACTATCAGAGGCCAGGTAAAGATATTAGAGGTCAGAGGTTGTAATAGTGTTATTAATCAGTGTTGTTTCTACTATCAGAGGCCAGGTAAAGATATTAGAGGTCAGAGGTTGTAATAGTGTTATTAATCAGTGTTGTTTCTACTATCAGAGGCCAGGTAAAGATATTAGAGGTCAGAGGTTGTAATAGTGTTATTAATCAGTGTTGTTTCTACTATCAGAGGCCAGGTAAAGATATTAGAGGTCAGAGGTTGTAATAGTGTTATTAATCAGTGTTGTTTCTACTATCAGAGGCCAGGTAAAGATATTAGAGGTCAGAGGTTGTAAGTGTTAATATTCAGTGTTGTTTCTACAATCAGAGGCCAGGTAAAGATATTAGAGGTCAGAGGTTGTAAGTGTTAATATTCAGTGTTGTTTCTACAGGAGAAAGAGGATAAAGTGTTACTACAGGTGGAGGTCCAGCATCTGAGACAGGACAACATGAGACTCCAGGAAGAAAGTCAAACATCAGCTGCTCAGCTCAGGAAGTTCACGGAGTGGTTCTTCCACACTATTGACAAGGAACCCTGAATCTGCCACCCTCTAATGTCCCCCTGGAAGCAACAGAACACTGAGAAACATCCTTCCTGTTTTACTTGACCCTGTATTGCCTTATTGTGTCCAACTGTAATGTGTAATTTGCACTCCTGTGTTATGGGTACTTATGTAACTCTATGTTGTCTTGCACATTTTCTCACCTTATCTTGGCCAGGTCGCCGTATTGTAAATGAGAATTTGTTGTCAATCGGCCTACCTGGTTAAATAAAGGTAAAATAAAACACTGAAACCCTGTAACTACTATAAAGATCATTCGTTCTGCTGCACTGATAGTAACAAAACCACTGCCAGGCAACAGAACAACAAGACAAAGCCTCCACTGTTTGTAAAAGAACTCACTCTAGAGGCTATGCAATGTCATAAGGGGCATTCTGGTTTACATTTATCCAGGACTAAGAGCTGAAGAAAATCTTCTACATTGAAAAAGCCTGAATCTGTCTACTAGAACCCCTTTTCTATTGCAGGACAAGCTCAGTCAGTCAACCAATCCCTAGCCCTTATGTTTGACCATGGAAGATCTCTCTTCACCCCTGCCTGTAACCGTGGGAGACCACTACAGTATTGGACTATATAATAGTCACTACACGTAATATTTGCTATTTAACCTAGAATGACTTCCCCGGGCACATGTGGACTGTAAAACTGCAGCGGATATAATCGAAAACATGAATGTAGCTCTGATTAGACAAATACATTTTGCTGTTTGGCTGTACAGTTCATCAATTCTCTCGACCAACACATAGTAGCTGACATGATATTCAAATGTGTAGAAAATGACATTCTGTTAGATTACAAAACTAGTTTTTTTTTTACATGCATCTGTTCAAGTTATTTACTTCTGTTTTTATAAATAATCGCAACACATGACATTACAGAGATGCCTTCACATGTTATTACAGTCAGGAAACATCTTATTCAAAAACATTCAATTACCAAAATGTTGAAGCCATTTTGTATACATCACTTGATTTTTTTGGTCCTAAAATGATCATATCTGCACTAAAAAAGGGAAGTTAAAATTGGCAAGAAATATAATAAATAGGTTTTATCAGAGAGCATGGCATGTCTGCTGTCACTATGTATTAGCAATAACAAAGTAGTAGTCATTAAAATATGTTGTGTTTAAAGCTGCACAATAGTGAGCAGTTGTTGTGTGAGAGTGATATTTCAGATATATATCCTAGAACAAGAGACTGTTTAATATTTCAGATATATATCCTAGAACAAGAGACTGTTTAATATTTCAGATATATATCCTAGAACAAGAGACTGTTAATATTGCAGATATATATCCTAGAACAAGAGACTGTTTAATATTTCAGATATATATCCTAGAACAAGAGACTGTTAATATTGCAGATATATATCCTAGAACAAGAGACTGTTGAGGGTAATATTTCAGATATATATCCTGTGACTGTGGAATCAGTTTTTTCTGATAAACACATGCCTTGTTAATATTAGGCGGTTAATATCAGCCATCTGTCCTAATCCACACTCTGTACCCTATAGAGCTTTTGTTTTGCACAAAACCTCAACAAAAGTGCATTCAACTGAAGGTGATATGTTACCATTTGGGACACAAGCCTGATGTGTTATAATTACAGTATACCCTTAGGGCTCTGGACAGATTGAGTGGACTATATAGTGAGTAGGGTGCTAGTTGGGACACTTCCTGGCCAACCACCTCACAATGCCAAAATGATTTTCTCTTTCCATCTCTGTACACAAAAGTGTCTCTGTATTTACCAACACCATTAAGTTATTCTATTGTGTTAATTCTGTAATCGAGTTTCATTTTTCTGCATCAACAAAGGAATATGTTAAGTACATGCTGTAAAGTATTTAGCATCCTCTGTAGGCCGGAGTTATTTTGAGAAATATAAGTTATTATATTTGACTGTATTCCGTATTGTACATATATAAATAGTGCACCCATTTCACAAAAGCTTTGTAGTGTGCTAATTAGAGAGTAATTATGTGCCATGTAAGACAGATATTCCACATATGGATGCTGTTAAATAAACACACTGGATTGGTTGTTTATCCCCAGCTGAGCTGTTTCAGCTAACAAACACGATGAAGTTTCATTTGAAATGTTTTGTCTAGTTAAAATGGTACAGACAAAAACATGATGGGTTGTTTTCTTACTTAAATAAATGTAGAACAAAAGCAACGAGTGATCTTTGTTTTGCTGTTCTGACTTTGTGCTGGAGAAAATAGCTTGAGCAAATAACTAATGAGAAGTCATTTAAAAAATATAATATGTGTCTGTACTGTGTGTGTCTGTACTGTGTGTGTATTGGTGTGAGTACTGTGTGAGTACTGTGTGTGTCCTGTGTGAGTACTGTGTGTGTCCTGTGTGTGTTCTGTGTGAGTGTGTGTGTCCTGTGTGAGTACTGTGTGTGTTCTGTGTGAGTACTGTGTGTGTTGTGTGTGTGTGTCTGTCCTGTGTGTGTCTGTTCTGTGTGTGTCTGTACTGTGTGTGTCTGTACTGTGTGTGTATTGGTGTGAGTACTGTGTGAGTACTGTGTGTGTCCTGTGTGAGTACTGTGTGTGTCCTGTGTGTGTTCTGTGTGTGTGTGTCTGTCCTGTGTGTGTCTGTTCTGTATGTGTCTGTCCTGTGTGTGTCTGTTCTGTATGTGTAAATACACACCAGAAGTTGTTTTATTCATGGAACGGTGCTAGAAGGAATTTAATAATTAATCAGCTGCCTTTTCTTTTATGGACGAATCTGTTCCAAGTTGTTTTCTTCCTTGTTAACGACTATTTCACAGCCTGAGGCTGGAGCTTCTGGGTAAGCATCTGCAGTGCCTTATGGGTAGAGCTGTTTTGGATCTTAGCCACACCCTGTGTCGTGAATATAGCATTGTTTGGAGCGTGGAGCATTTAACTGAATTATAACGCATTTGAAGACAAACACAGAAGCACTCCCTATGAATTGTCTGCTCTCTTCAGACTGATTATGTGATCAGGCTAACCGTTCGGATTATGTGATCAGGCTAACCATTCGGGTTATGTGATCAGGCTAACCGTCTGGGTTATGTGATCAGGCTAACCGTTCGGGTTATGTGATCAGGCTAACCGTCTGGGTTATGTTATCAGGCTAACCGTTCAGATTATGTGATCAGGCTAACCGTCTGGGTTATGTGATCAGGCTAACTGTTCGGATTATGTGATCAGGCTAACCGTCTGGGTTATGTGATCAGGCTAACCGTCTGGTTTATGTGATCAGGCTAACCGTTCAGGTTATGTGATCAGGCTAACCGCCTGGATTATGTGATCAGGCTATCCGTCTGGTTTATGTGATCAGGCTAACCGTCTGGTTTATGTGATCAGGCTAACCATTCAGGTTATGTGATCAGGCTAACCGTCTGTCTTATGTGATCAGGCTAACCGCCTGGATTATGTGATCAGGCTAACCGTCTGGGTTATGTGATCAGGCTAACTGTTCGGGTTATGTGATCAGGCTAACTGTTCGGATTATGTGATCAGGCTAACCGTCTGGGTTATGTGATCAGGCTAACCGTTCAGGTTATGTGATCAGGCTAACCGCCGGGATTATGTGATCAGGCTATCCGTCTGGTTTATGTGATCAGGCTAACCGTCTGGCTTATGTGATCAGGCTAACCATTCAGGTTATGTGATCAGGCTAACCGTCTGTGTTATGTGATCAGGCTAACCGCCTGGATTATGTGATCAGGCTAACCGTCTGGGTTATGTGATCAGGCTAACTGTTCGGGTTATGTGATCAGGCTAACCGTCTGGGTTATGTGATCAGACTAACCGTTCGGGTTATGTGATCAGGCTAACCGTCTGGATTATGTGATTAGGCTAACCGTCCGGGTTATGTGATCAGGCTAACCGTCCGGGTTATTAGATCAGGCTAACCATTCAGATTATGTGATCAGGCTAACCGTCTGGCTTATGTGATCAGGCTAACCATTCAGGTTATGTGATCAGACTAACCGTCTGGTTTATGTGATCAGGCTAACCATCTGGATTATGTGATCAGGCTAACCGTCTGGTTTATGTGATCAGGCTAACCGTCTGGATTATGTGATCAGGCTAACCGTCTGGGTTATCTGATTAGAGTAACCGTTCGGGTTATGTGATCAGGCTAACCGTCCGGGTTATGTGATCAGGCTAACCGCCTGGGTTATGTGATCAGGCTAACCGTCTGGCTTATATGATCAGGCTAACCGTCTGGATTATGTGGTCAGGCTAACCGTCTGGTTTATGTGATCAGGCTAACCGTCTGGATTATGTGGTCAGGCTAACCGTCTGGGTTATGTGATCAGGCTAACCGTCTGGGTTATGTGATCAGGCTAACCGTCTGGGTTATGTGATCAGGCTAACCATTCGGGTTATGTGATCAGGCTAACTCTTTGGGTTATGTGATCAGGCTAACCATTCGGGTTATGTGATCAGGCTAACCGTTTGGGTTATGTGATCAGGCTAACCGTCCGGGTTATGTGATCAGGCTAACCGCCTGGGTTATGTGATCAGGCTAACCGTCTGGCTTATATGATCAGGCTAACCGTCTGGATTATGTGGTCAGGCTAACCGTCTGGTTTATGTGATCAGGCTAACCGTCTGGATTATGTGGTCAGGCTAACCGTCTGGGTTATGTGATCAGGCTAACCGTCTGGGTTATGTGATCAGGCTAACCATTCGGGTTATGTGATCAGGCTAACTCTTTGGGTTATGTGATCAGGCTAACCATTCGGGTTATGTGATCAGGCTAACCGTTCGGGTTATGTGATCAGGCTAACCGTCTGGGTTATGTGATCAGGCTAACCATTCGGGTTATGTGATCAGGCTTATTGACTTAAGCTCCTGGTAAAGTTTAACCAAATGCTGATGCAGTCAAATGCTATTGTTTATAATCAGATTTCCCATGACCCCACCTTCCTCAGTTTAAAAAATAATCCTCCCCTCCTCACCAGTCGTCTCCCATCCTCACCAGTCGTCTCCCATCCTCACCAGTCATCTCCCATCCTCACCCTCTCCCATCCTCACCAGTCGTCTCCCATCCTCACCGGTCATCTCCCATCCTCACCCTCTCCCATCCTCACCAGTCGTCTCCCATCCTCACCAGTCGTCTCCCCCTCACCCTCTCCCATCCTCACCAGTCGTCTCCCCCTCACCCTCTCCCATCCTCACCAGTCGTCTCCCCCCTCACCCTCTCCCATCCTCACCAGTCGTCTCCCCCCTCACCCTCTCCCATCCTCACCAGTCGTCTCCCATCCTCACCAGTCATCTCCCATCCTCACCAGTCATCTCCCATCCTCACCCTCTCCCCTCCTCACCAGTCGTCTCCCATCCTCTCCCTCTCCCATCCTCACCAGTCGTCTCCCATCCTCACCCTCTCCCATCCTCACCAGTCGTCTCCCATCCTCACCAGTCGTCTCCCCCTCACCCTCTCCCATCCTCAACAGTCGTCTCCCCCCTCACCCTCTCCCATCCTCAACAGTCGTCTCCCCCCTCACCCTCTCCCTTCCTCACCAGTCGTCTCCCATCCTCACCCTCTCCCATCCTCACCAGTCGTCTCCCATCCTCACCCTCTCCCATCCTCACCAGTCGTCTCCCCCCTCACCCTCTCCCATCCTCACCAGTCGTCTCCCATCCTCACCCTCTCCCATCCTCACCAGTCGTCTCCCATCCTCACCCTCTCCCATCCTCACCAGTCGTCTCCCCCTCACCCTCTCCCATCCTCACCAGTCGTCGCCCCCCTCACCCTCTCCCCCTCACCCTCTCCCATCCTCACCACTCGTCTCCCATCCTCACCCCTCGTCTCCCATCCTCACCCCTCACCCTCTCCAGGCCCGGCCCCTCACACAGCCAGGGGGGTTCACACATACGCTGCTATCAGCAGATTCAGAGTCATTGACCAGTTCTCTGGAGGCCCCCATATCTCTCTCTGTCTCTCTCATCCATCTATTTTTTCTCTTCCTTGTTTTGAGAGCCAGAGGACAACAGACAAGGACATCCTGAATCAGTACAGCAGAATGCCACTATTCAACCTGCTACTGGCACAAAATGTAATGCCTAACAACATAAAAGAGAGAGAAATACTAAGATAGAACAGGTAGACTGAGAGACAAAGATACAATGTTAGATGTTAAAGATTGTGAGAGAAATAAGGAACATTGTTTCCAAAGACCACGCTCTTTAAACACCTGACTGGTATCTCTTTAACATTCTCTGTGGTGTTGATTAGCTGTCAACATTTAAGATGTAGTTGTGGGTTTCTATCCAGTATCCAGGTTTACCTGACCTCAATTGGTTAAATCAATGTTGGTCTTTCAAGGAATTCTTTGAGATTAATTACACACACACTCTTGTTCTATGTCAATATGGTGGTCAATTCTAGAGCATGACTAGTATTGGCAAATTACATGTGTTTGTGTGTAAATTACTTTCAAAAAGCAGAATTTGTCTCTAGGTTGCCAAGAGAGTTTTAAAGGTCATTGAAGCTCAGAAGAGACAGTGGAATCACCTTTATATAACTGTGAAGATATCCAGTGACAGAGGTTTATACAGAGTGAAGATGACAATACACATGAATTGCAAGAATAAAATCAGAATCAGGTTTATTGCCAAGTCTGTTTACACATACAAGGATTTTGTTCCGAATCAGAATCTCAAAAATGTTTATTCACCAGGAATGTGTGAACAGACAAGGAATTTACCTTGGCAGGAAGGTGTTTAAATGTAGCATATGAATAGAGCAATATAAATTATACTAAGAGGGTGGGGGGCATAGGGCTATTTTAGGTCCCTGGTTAGGTTCACAGGTGCTTGTTATTAATATAATGTTACATAGGTTAGTTAATAAGTGGGCTATTTAAGGTCCCTGGTTAGGTTCACAGGTGCTTGTTATTAATATAATGTTAAATAGGTTAGTTAATCAGTGGGCTATTTAAGGTCCCTGGTTAGGTTCACAGATGCTTGTTATTAATATAATGTTAAATAGGTTAGTTAATAAGTGGGCTGTTTAAGGACCCTGGTTAGGTTCACAGGTGCTTGTTATTAATATAATGTTACATAGGTTAGTTAATCAGTGGGCTATTTTAAGGTCCTTGTTATTAATATAATGTTACTGGTTAGTTAATCAGTTCCCTGGTTAGGTTCAGGTGCTTGTTATTAATATAATGTTAAATTAGTTAATCAGTTATTTTAGTTAATCAGTGGGCTATTTAAGGTCCTTGTTATTAATATAATGTTAAATAGGTTAGTTAATCAGTGGGCTATTTAAGGTTAGGTTCACTGGTGCTTTAGTTATTAATATAATGTTACATAGGTTAGTTAATCAGTGGACTATTTTAGGTCCAGTGGACTATTTTAGGTTAGGTTCACTGGTGCAGGTTAGTTAATCAGTTATTTTAGTTATTAATATAATGTTACATAGGTTAGTTAATCAGTGGGCTATTTTAAGGACCAGTGGGCTGGTTAGGTTCACAGATGCTTTAGTTAATTGGACTGTTTTATATAATGGTTACATAGTTTTAGTTCCTGGTTATCAGTGGGCTATTTTCCCTGGTTAGGTCCTTGTTATTAATGTAATGTTACATGATTAGTTAATCAGTGTTTTTAGGTCCCTGGTTAGGTTCTGGTGCTTGTTATTAATATAATGGTACACAGTGGGCTGTTTTAGGTCTCTGGTTAGGTTCACAGGTGCTTGTTATTAATATAATGGTACATAGTTTAGTTCATCAGTGGGCTATTTTAGGTCCCTGGTTAGGTTCACTGGTGCTTGTTGCACCCTATTCACTAGACAGGCAACTACTTTTGTAATGTTTCACTAAACAGAACAAGGTGGCATTTGTGAGACATGAGTGTAATGAATGCTTTCTAATTGTCCTCTTTGGAGGGTTTGTAGATACAAAGGCAGTAATTCACCGAGCAGAGCACCAGGGAGATGAGAGCAATAGCAGGAAGTATTAATAGTAGATGAAAGGTGTGAATGCCAGGTGTAATCATGTGTGCTGAGCACTATGCTACGAACCTATGGAGGAACTAGACTATGGAAGGGCCAGTCTTTCTCTGATGATGCCAGGTGAAGATAATTAGATAACAATGACATTTGGGAGCATCAATGTATTTGCATCACAAATGGATGTGACAGTACTGAATGTAGCAAGTTATTGGTCTTAACTACTGAATATGGATGTGACAGTACTTAATGTAGCAAGTTATTGGTTTTAACTACTAAATATGGATGTGACAGTACTGAATGTAGCAAGTTATTGGTCTTAACTACTGAATATGTATGTGACAGTACTGAATGTAGCAAGTTAATGGTCTTAACTACTCTCTGTCTACTCTCTGTCTAGGGGAACATCACTCTACCACACCTCTCTCTGTCTAGGGGAACATCATTCCACCTCACCCCTCTCTGTCTAGGGGAACATCACTCTACCTCACCCCTCTCTGTCTAGGGGAACATCACTCTACCACACCTCTCTCTGTCTAGGGGAACATCATTCCACCTCACCCCTCTCTGTCTAGGGGAACATCACTCTACCTCACCCCTCTCTGTCTAGGGGAACATCACTCTACCACACCTCTCTCTGTCTAGGGGAACATCATTCCACCTCACCCCTCTCTGTCTAGGGGAACATCACTCTACCTCACCCCTCTCTGTCTAGGGGAACATCACTCTACCTCATCCATGAATACCTCACCCACCTGACTAGAGTACACCATTTAGTATAGCCCTTCCTCTTTCTCCCCCAGACCCTTACTAATCCCTAATATATTGCCCCTTTCTAGCTGAGATGGGGAACCAGAATTCTGATGGTTCCAGCTACTGAAATATATCATGTCCACAGGGGTACACCACTTATTTAGTACCTCCAAGGGGTACAGATTTCTCTCCACTCCCTCAGGCCCCTCCCCCAGACCCCCGCTAATAAAGTCTATTTAAGGACCCTCCAGCTATGACGCACAATGGAGATAGCTGTTACCAGGCAATAGTTACCAGGCAATATGGAACAGAACAGTACTAGAGTAAGAAAACTAACAGGAACAGCACATGTTTAGGGTTTATATAATAGTAGAGGCCCCTGGATCAGGGTTTATATAATAGTAGAGGGGCCCCTGGATCAGGGTTTATATAATTGTAGAGGGGCCCCTGGATCAGGGTTTAAATAATAGTAGAGGGGCCCCTGGATCAGGTTTTAAATAATAGTAGAGGGGCCCTGGATCAGGGTTTATATAATAGTAGAGGGGCCCCTGGCTCAGGGTTTAAATAATAGTAGAGGGGCCCTGGATCAGGGTTTATATAATAGTAGAGGGGCCCCTGGATCAGGGTTTATATAATAGTAGAGGGGCCCTGGATTAGGGTTTATATAATAGTAGAGGGGCCCCTGGATCAGGGTTTATATAATAGTAGAGGGGCCCTGGATCAGGGTTTATATAATAGTAGAGGGGCCCCTGGATCAGGGTTTAAATAATAGTAGAGGGGCCCCTGGATCAGGGTTTATATAATAGTAGAGGGCCCCTGGATCAGGGTTTATATAATAGTAGAGGGCCCTGGATCAGGGTTTATATAATAGTAGAGGGCCCCTGGATCAGGGTTTAAATAATAGTAGAGGGCCCCTGGATCAGGGTTTATATAATAGTAGAGGGCCCCTGGATCAGGGTTTATATAATAGTAGAGGGCCCCTGGATCAGGGTTTATATAATAGTAGAGGGCCCCTGGATCAGGGTTTATATAATAGTAGAGGGCCCTGGATCAGGGTTTATATAATAGTAGAGGGCCCCTGGATCAGGGTTTATATAATAGTAGAGGGCCCTGGATCAGGGTTTATATAATAGTAGAGGGCCCCTGGATCAGGGTTTATATAATAGTAGAGGGCCCCTGGATCAGGGTTTAAATAATAGTAGATGGGCCCCTGGATCAGGTTTTAAATAATAGTAGAGGGCCCCTGGATCAGGTTTTAAATAATAGTAGAGGGGCCCCTGGATCAGGGTTTATATAATAGTAGAGGGGCCCCTGGATCAGGGTTTATATAATAGTAGAGGGCCCCTGGATCAGGGTTTATATAATAGTAGAGGGGCCCCTGGATCAGGTTTTAAATAATAGTAGAGGGCCCCTGGATCAGGGTTTAAATAATAGTAGATGGGCCCCTGGATCAGGGTTTATATAATAGTAGAGGGCCCCTGGATCAGGGTTTATATAATAGTAGAGGGCCCCTGGATCAGGGTTTAAATAATAGTAGAGGGGCCCCTGGATCAGGGTTTATATAATAGTAGAGGGCCCTGGATCAGGGTTTATATAATAGTAGAGGGGCCCCTGGATCAGGGTTTATATAATAGTAGAGGGCCCCTGGCTCAGGGTTTAAATAATAGTAGAGGGCCCTGGATCAGGGTTTATATAATAGTAGAGGGCCCCTGGATCAGGGTTTATATAATAGTAGAGGGCCCTGGATTAGGGTTTATATAATAGTAGAGGGCCCCTGGATCAGGGTTTATATAATAGTAGAGGGCCCTGGATCAGGGTTTATATAATAGTAGAGGGCCCCTGGATCAGGGTTTAAATAATAGTAGAGGGGCCCCTGGATCAGGGTTTATATAATAGTAGAGGGCCCCTGGATCAGGGTTTATATAATAGTAGAGGGGCCCTGGATCAGGGTTTATATAATAGTAGAGGGCCACTGGATCAGGGTTTAAATAATAGTAGAGGGGCCCCTGGATCAGGGTTTATATAATAGTAGAGGGGCCCCTGGATCAGGGTTTATATAATAGTAGAGGGCCCCTGGATCAGGGTTTATATAATAGTAGAGGGCCCCTGGATCAGGGTTTAAATAATAGTAGATGGGCCCCTGGATCAGGTTTTAAATAATAGTAGAGGGCCCCTGGATCAGGTTTTAAATAATAGTAGAGGGGCCCCTGGATCAGGGTTTATATAATAGTAGAGGGGCCCCTGGATCAGGGTTTATATAATAGTAGAGGGCCCCTGGATCAGGGTTTATATAATAGTAGAGGGCCCCTGGATCAGGGTTTAAATAATAGTAGATGGGCCCCTGGATCAGGTTTTAAATAATAGTAGAGGGCCCCTGGATCAGGTTTTAAATAATAGTAGAGGGGCCCTGGATCAGGGTTTATATAATAGTAGAGGGCCCCTGGATCAGGGTTTATATAATAGTAGAGGGCCCTGGATCAGGGTTTATATAATAGTAGAGGGCCCCTGGATCAGGGTTTAAATAATAGTAGAGGGCCCCTGGATCAGGGTTTATATAATAGTAGAGGGCCCCTGGATCAGGGTTTAAATAATAGTAGAGGGGCCCCTGGATCAGGGTTTATATAATAGTAGAGGGCCCCTGGATCAGGGTTTATATAATAGTAGAGGGCCCCTGGATCAGGGTTTAAATAATAATAGATGGGCCCCTGGATCAGGTTTTAAATAATAGTAGAGGGCCCCTGGATCAGGTTTTAAATAATAGTAGAGGGCCCCTGGATCAGGTTTTAAATAATAGTAGATGGGCCCCTGGATCAGGTTTTAAATAATAGTAGAGGGGCCCTGGATCAGGTTTTAAATAATAGTAGAGGGGCCCCTGGATCAGGTTTTAAATAATAGTAGAGGGGCCCTGGATCAGGGTTTATATAATAGTAGAGGGGCCCCTGGATCAGGGTTTATATAATAGTAGAGGGGCCCTGGATCAGGGTTTATATAATAGTAGAGGGCCCCTGGATCAGGGTTTAAATAATAGTAGAGGGCCCCTGGATCAGGGTTTATATAATAGTAGAGGGCCCCTGGATCAGGGTTTAAATAATAGTAGAGGGCCCCTGGATCAGGGTTTATATAATAGTAGAGGGGCCCCTGGATCAGGGTTTATATAATAGTAGAGGGCCCCTGGATCAGGTTTTAAATAATAGTAGAGGGGCCCTGGATCAGGGTTTATATAATAGTAGAGGGGCCCCTGGATCAGGGTTTATATAATAGTAGAGGGGCCCCTGGCTCAGGGTTTAAATAATAGTAGAGGGGCCCCTGGATCAGGGTTTATATAATAGTAGAGGGGCCCCTGGATCAGGGTTTATATAATAGTAGAGGGGCCCCTGGATCAGGGTTTATATAATAGTAGAGGGGCCCTGGATTAGGGTTTATATAATAGTAGAGGGCCCCTGGATCAGGGTTTATATAATAGTAGAGGGGCCCCTGGATCAGGGTTTAAATAATAGTAGAGGGCCCCTGGATCAGGGTTTATATAATAGTAGAGGGCCCTGGATTAGGGTTTATATAATAGTAGAGGGGCCCCTGGATCAGGGTTTATATAATAGTAGAGGGGCCCCTGGATCAGGGTTTAAATAATAGTAGAGGGGCCCCTGGATCAGGGTTTATATAATAGTAGAGGGGCCCTGGATTAGGGTTTATATAATAGTAGAGGGGCCCCTGGATCAGGGTTTATATAATAGTAGAGGGGCCCCTGGATCAGGGTTTAAATAATAGTAGATGGGCCCTGGATCAGGGTTTATATAATAGTAGAGGGGCCCCTGGATCAGGGTTTATATAATAGTAGAGGGGCCCCTGGATCAGGGTTTAAATAATAGTAGATGGGCCCCTGGATCAGGGTTTAAATAATAGTAGAGGGGCCCCTGGATCAGGTTTTAAATAATAGTAGAGGGGCCCTGGATCAGGGTTTATATAATAGTAGAGGGGCCCCTGGATCAGGGTTTATATAATAGTAGAGGGGCCCCTGGATCAGGGTTTATATAATAGTAGAGGGGCCCCTGGATCAGGGTTTAAATAATAGTAGATGGGCCCCTGGATCAGGTTTTAAATAATAGTAGAGGGGCCCCTGGATCAGGTTTTAAATAATAGTAGAGGGGCCCCTGGATCAGGTTTTAAATAATAGTAGATGGGCCCCTGGATCAGGTTTTAAATAATAGTAGAGGGGCCCCTGGATCAGGTTTTAAATAATAGTAGAGGGGCCCCTGGATCAGGTTTTAAATAATAGTAGAGGGGCCCTGGATCAGGGTTTATATAATAGTAGAGGGGCCCCTGGATCAGGGTTTATATAATAGTAGAGGGGCCCTGGATCAGGGTTTATATAATAGTAGAGGGGCCCCTGGATCAGGGTTTATATAATAGTAGAGGGGCCCCTGGATCAGGGTTTATATAATAGTAGAGGGGCCCCTGGATCAGGGTTTAAATAATAGTAGAGGGGCCCCTGGATCAGGGTTTATATAATAGTAGAGGGGCCCCTGGATCAGGTTTTAAATAATAGTAGAGGGCCCCTGGATCAGGTTTTAAATAATAGTAGAGGGGCCCCTGGATCAGGGTTTATATAATAGTAGAGGGGCCCCTGGATCAGGGTTTATATAATAGTAGAGGGGCCCCTGGATCAGGGTTTATATAATAGTAGAGGGCCCCTGGATCAGGGTTTATATAATAGTAGAGGGGCCCCTGGATCAGGGTTTATATAATAGTAGAGGGGCCCCTGGATCAGGGTTTATATAATAGTAGAGGGGCCCTGGATCAGGGTTTATATAATAGTAGAGGGGCCCCTGGATCAGGGTTTATATAATAGTAGAGGGGCCCTGGATCAGGGTTTATATAATAGTAGAGGGGCCCCTGGATCAGGGTTTATATAATAGTAGAGGGGCCCCTGGATCAGGTTTTAAATAATAGTAGAGGGGCCCTGGAGACACAGATTGATTAAAGGAAAATGGGTCATATAAGAGTCCATGTGGAAGGGTGTGTCACAGACACCAACTGTTTTTGAAGGACCCAGCCTCTGGCAGTCATAAAGCGGTCTGGGCCAATCATCAAGAGTTCTGAGTTCTTGGCCAATCATCAAGAGTTCTGAGTGATTTTTAAATAATGCAATTATATGACACCAGTATATGTTGCGACCCTAATCCTAATAATGTAGATTTTATACATAATTACCTCAATGACAAGTAGTTACATCTGTGACCAAAATCTATGTCAACTTGTAAAGTAGATTAGTGAAAATGCTTAGCAAATTGCCCATTTGAATGTTTCACGTTTAACTTGCAAAAGAAAATAAATCGAACTCCACAAACTGCTCTGCTTCAATGTGACAGAAAATAGGAAGTGTGTCAATGTGAACATTTTGTTAGAAATTGTCAGCTCACTATATTGATTTAAAAGGACAACGTAGATGGAGTTCTAGTGGGAATGATTTGTCTGATGTGGAGAGTTACAGTTGGAAAAGCATCTCCAGGTATCAGGTAACCCAGAGGGAAAAAACATGTGCATATGTTTGACTGTTGATTGACATTATATTTGCTTAATTTGGTCATTTTGTGTTCAAAAAAGTTTTTAAATCAACCATAATCCTTAACTACCGGACAGCGGGCTGGTCAAAACCATGAATATTTATAACTAGCAAACTTCTGGTTTTTAATTAATTTATATAAATATATTAATGTATTATATAAATGATTAATTGAACAGAATCAACCTGTTCTGTCAACAATGTGATACTTTACATTATGTAATGTTCAAATATTTAGTTCATATTAAATTTATTTATAAAACTATTTATTTACAGCTGGTCTTGTAGCAGGTTTTTATGTTTTTTTTTTCACATTTTGCCTGTTATCTGTGTATTTGTGACATATTTGCAAAGTATTTAAAATGCTGTTAGTTTCACTTTAAACAGATGGTTTGTCTCAGCAAAATATTAGAGCAATTAAGCAGAATGTAGCCCAGCACCTGGAACCTCTTTAACAAGACAATATCTATCCAACGGGTTGAAATACTTCATCAGCCAATCAGCCAGCGGTATGTCTGCTCTGAGCCAAGAAACCAAGAAAGGAATTCTGCTGAAGCCTATCTGCTCCGTTAAGGATGTCACAAAACACCTGAATGGGCACAATTGAACAAACAACCAAGTCAGCTTATTCACTCACTATGTTTCAGTTCCATACCAGCCATGCAGATCCTCTAATCAGAAGAGATATGAAAAACTAAATGTTAAATTTTTGAGTTAACACTATAAGAAGCCCAGACTTTTGAGTAAGCTGATAAGAACATGGTTAACAGAATCAAATGCCTTGGACTGTCACATAACAGGTGTAGTGCAGTACAATTGGTATTAGTGTGGCAATGGAGGAAGCCGCTAGCTGTAGCAAAGTAGCTAGCTGTCAGATCCGTTTCTTACAGTATGCCTAGCAGGCAGGAAGAAATGTGGGAAAAATAGCAAATAATACGAGAGAGAACTGTTAAAAAGTTTAAGTGTACCCTTAAATGTACACAGGCATAGACAAAATAATCGAAATAAAAAGAAAACAGACTATTTACACAGGACAAGAAAAAAACAAGACAAGAAAAACAACATCTGCATGGTTTTGCCGTCTTGATAGATGTCCCTGTAGTGTTTTGTCCTCACACTGTATCTAATTTCATTATTGTAATTACCTCACACTGTACACTACAACCACTTAGGAAAAATGGAAACAAATTCACCAGAAATAGTAGACTAGGAAAGAGAGAAGGACATAAAGTGTGTGTGTGTAGAAATGTGTGTGCAAGAGAGGGAGAAAAAGAGACTACAGCTAATTTGAAAGGGAAAAAAGAAATTGCAGTACCAGAAGCCTAATGACATCCAGTCATGTCCCTCCATTAAAAAGCTTTTTGTGGACAGGTGATTGTTCCATGCAGCATGCTCTAGGTATCCCTGTGTCCCAAGGACATGTGCTGCCTGCCTGCCCCCCTCTCTCCTCTGTGGAGCAGAACAGATGGAACACAGAGAGAGAGAACAGAGGGTCCGGGGTTAATGCATTACTGGATGCTATTCTGGTCCTGTAAAGTTCTAATTATGGTACCATAAGGACGCAATTCTGGTACTATATGGATCCATTATACAACAGATGATACTGCACTATACAACAGATGATACTGCACCATACAACTGATGACACTGCACTATACAACAGATGATACTGCACTATACAACAGATGATACTGCACTATACAACAGATGACACTGCACTATACAACAGATGATACTGCACCATACAACAGATGATACTGCACTATACAACAGTTGACACTGCACTATACAACAGATGATACTGCACTATACAACAGATGATACTGCACTATACAACAGATGACACTGCACTATACAACAGATGATACTGCACTATACAACAGATGATACTGCACTATACAACAGATGATACTGCACTATACAACAGATGATACTGCACAATACAACAGATGACACTGCACTATACAACAGATGATACTGCACTATACAACAGATGATACTGCACTATACAACAGATGACACTGCACTATACAACAGATGACACTGCACTATACAACAGATGATACTGCACTATACAACAGATGATACCGCACCATACAACAGATGATACTGCACTATACAACAGATGATACTGCACTATACAACAGATGATACTGCACTATACAACAGATGATACTGCACTATACAACAGATGATACTGCACTATACAACAGATGATACTGCACTATACAACAGATGATACCGCACCATACAACATATGATACTGCACCATACAACAGATGATACTGCACTATACAACAGATGATACTGCACCATACAACAGATGATACTGCACTATACAACATATGATACTGCACCATACAACAGATGATACTGCACCATACAACAGATGATACTGCACCATACAACAGATGATACTGCACCATACAACAGATGATACTGCACTATACAACAGATGATACTGCACTATACAACAGATGATACTGCACTATACAACAGATGACACTGCCCTATACAAGAGATGATACTGCACTATACAACAGATGATACTGCACTATACAACATATGATACTGCACCATACAACAGATGATACTGCACCATACAACTGATGACACTGCACTATACAACAGATGATACTGCACTATACAACAGATGATACTGCACTATACAACAGATGACACTGCACTATACAACAGATGATACTGCACCATACAACAGATGATACTGCACTATACAACAGTTGACACTGCACTATACAACAGATGATACTGCACTATACAACAGATGATACTGCACTATACAACAGATGACACTGCACTATACAACAGATGATACTGCACTATACAACAGATGATACTGCACTATACAACAGATGATACTGCACTATACAACAGATGATACTGCACAATACAACAGATGACACTGCACTATACAACAGATGATACTGCACTATACAACAGATGATACTGCACTATACAACAGATGACACTGCACTATACAACAGATGATACCGCACTATACAACAGATGATACCGCACTATACAACAGATGATACCGCACCATACAACAGATGATACTGCACTATACAACAGATGATACTGCACTATACAACAGATGATACTGCACTATACAACAGATGATACTGCACTATACAACAGATGATACCGCACCATACAACATATGATACTGCACCATACAACAGATGATACTGCACCATACAACAGATGATACTGCACCATACAACAGATGATACTGCACTATACAACATATGATACTGCACCATACAACAGATGATACTGCACCATACAACAGATGATACTGCACCATACAACAGATGATACTGCACTATACAACAGATGATACTGCACTATACAACAGATGATACTGCACTATACAACAGATGACACTGCCCTATACAAGAGATGATACTGCACTATACAACAGATGATACTGCACCATACAACAGATGATACTGCACCATACAACAGATGATACTGCACCATACAACAGATGATACTGCACCATACAACAGATGATACTGCACCATACAACAGATGATACCGCACTATACAACAGATGATACCGCACCATACAACAGATGATACCGCACTATACAACAGATGATACTGCACCATACAACAGATGATACTGCACCATACAACAGATGATACTGCACTATACAACAGATGATACTGCACTATACAACAGATGATACTGCACTATACAACAGATGATACTGCACCATACAACAGATGATACTGCACCATACAACAGATGATACTGCACCATACAACAGATGATACTGCACTATACAACAGATGATACTGCACCATACAACAGATGATACTGCACCATACAACAGATGATACTGCACTATACAACAGATGATACTGCACTATACAACAGATGATACTGCACCATACAACAGATGATACTGCACTATACAACAGATGATACTGCACCATACAACAGATGATACTGCACTATACAACAGATGATACTGCACTATACAACAGATGATACTGCACCATACAACAGATGATACTGCACTATACAACAGATGATACTGCACCATACAACAGATGATACTGCACTATACAACAGATGATACTGCACCATACAACAGATGATACTGCACTATACAACAGATGATACTGCACCATACAACAGATGATACTGCACCATACAACAGATGATACTGCACCATACAACAGATGATACTGATACACCATACAATGATACACCATACAACAGATGATACTGCACTATACAACAGATGATACTGCACTATACAACAGATGATACTGCACTACAACAGATGATACTGCAGATGATACTGCACTATACAACAGATGATACTGCACTATACAACAGATGATACTGCACTATACAACAGATGACACTGCACTATACAACAGATGATACTGCACTATACAACAGATGATACTGCACTATACAACAGATGACACTGCACAGATGATACTGCACTATACAACAGATGATACTGCACTATACAACAGATGATACTGCACTATACAACAGATGACACTGCACTATACAACAGATGATACTGCACTATACAACAGATGATACTGCACTATACAACAGATGATACTGCACTATACAACAGATGATACTGCACTATACAACAGATGATACTGCACCATACAACAGATGATACTGCACTATACAACAGATGATACTGCACCATACAACAGATGATACTGCACCATACAACAGATGATACTGCACCATACAACAGATGATACTGCACCATACAACAGATGATACTGCACCATACAACAGATGATACTGCACTATACAACAGATGATACTGCACCATACAACAGATGATACTGCACCATACAACAGATGATACTGCACCATACAACAGATGATACTGCACCATACAACAGATGATACTGCACCATACAACAGATGATACTGCACCATACAACAGATGATACTGCACTATACAACAGATGATACTGCACTATACAACAGATGATACTGCGCTACAACTCACTTTCCACCTCTCTTATTATACTCTCATCTAATCTTTTTCCATGACTGAAAATAGGATTTTCTATTTTTATGTCTTTGCTCTCTCAATCTTGTGTTTTATTTTTTTTAATTTCTAAACTGACAGAAGAACATGACAGGAGAAAGAATGAAATAGAATGACATTAAAGTAATTTGCTGATTGAAGCAAAGTAACATTAATACGATAATGCAAGTCTGTTGGCACACAACATTTTGATTTGTTTGTGAATCCATTTTGAAGGCCCCAAATAATATTAAAATGTATTTCTGTTAGTATGAGAGCATTTGTGTTGGACCAGAAGTGACCAATTCAGGTTTATTTGGTGTCACATTAGCAAGTTTATCTCAGTCAGCTGTCAAATACCCTCCCCTCTAAGGATCCATCTTCTCTGACCTAGTGTGCAAAACTGACAGCCAGTCAGCAGCAGATTAAAGATGAGGCTACATGAATAGTGATGGCTGATGGGATTCCTTAGTTGTATAAATGCAATACATTCACCTCTAGACAGTCGCGTCATCGTCTCAAGAATGAGGCAGCATGGTTGACCTGGACCAAAACTGGGCCTGACCTGGACCAAAACTGGGCCTGATCTGGACCAACACTGGGCCTGACCTGGACAAACACTGGGCCTGACCTGAACAAAAAACTGAAAACATGAAACACCAGGATACTCAATGGTTCACGCTGTATTTCGTAAGATACAATGAATAAATATACATTAATAAAACACAGCAGGATCCCATAGGTGTCATTAAGTACTGGTAGATTCTGGTAGATCCTGGTACTGGTAAACCCTGGTACTGGTAGATACTGGTAGATCCTGGTACGGGTAGATACTGGTAGATCCTGGTACGGGTAGATCCTGGTACTGGTAGATACTGGTAGATCCTGGTACTGGTAAACCCTGGTACTGGTAGATACTGGTAGATCCTGGTACTGGTAAACCCTGGTACTGGTAGATACTGGTAGATCCTGGTACTGGTAAACCCTGGTACTGGTAGATACTGGTAGATCCTGGTACTGGTAAACCCTGGTACTGGTAGATACTGGTACTGGTAGATACTGGTAGATCCTGGTACGGGTAGATACTGGTACTGGTAGATACTGGTAGATCCTGGTACTGGTAGATACTGGTAGATCCTGGTACGGGTAGATACTGGTAGATTCTGGTACTGATAGATCCGGGTATATTCTGGTACTGGTAGATTCTGGTAAATACTGGTACTGGTAGATCCTGGTACTGGTAGATTCTGATACTGATAGATTCTGATACTGGAAGACACTGGTACTGGTAAATACTAAAAATTTGCTCAGTGGTGGAATTATTTGTCATTATTCAAATGCGCTTCTCGGTTCAGATTGTATCATTTATCTCAGTGGAAAATTAGGTTCATGAATACACACACACACACGATACACCCACACAATACAATGTTTGGACTGTTTACGGAAACTGAAAGGCACATTGTAACCCAAGTTTAACATCCTCTTTAGCTTGGAACAGCTTTTACATGTCCATGCCTTCATAGAACACACTTCACAAGTCCCCTCCTTCATGGAACACACTTCATATGTCCCCTCCTTTATGGAACACACTTCACATGTCCCCTCCTTTATGGAACACACTTCACATGTCCCCTCCTTTATGGAACACACTTCACATGTCCCCTCCTTTATGGAACACACTTCACATGTCCCCTCCTTTATGGAACACACTTCACAAGTCCCCTCCTTTATGGAACACACTTCATATGTCTCCTCCTTTATGGAACACACTTCATATGTCTCCTCCTTTATGGAACACACTTCATATGTCCCCTCCTTTATGGAACACACTTCATATGTCCCCTCCTTTATGGAACACACTTCACAAGTCCCCTCCTTCATGGAACACACTTCATATGTCCCCTCCTTTATGGAACACACTTCACATGTCCCCTCCTTTATGGAACACACTTCACATGTCCCCTCCTTTATGGAACACACTTCACATGTCCCCTCCTTTATGGAACACACTTCACATGTCCCCTCCTTTATGGAACACACTTCACATGTCCCCTCCTTTATGGAACACACTTCACATGTCCCCTCCTTTATGGAACACACTTCACATGTCCCCTCCTTTATGGAACACACTTCACATGTCCCCTCCTTTATGGAACACACTTCATATGTCCCCTCCTTTATGGAACACACTTCATATGTCCCCTCCTTTATGGAACACACTTCATATGTCCCCTCCTTTATGGAACACACTTCATATGTCCCCTCCTTTATGGAACACACTTCATATGTCCCCTCCTTTATGGAACACACTTCATATGTCCCCTCCTTTATGGAACACACTTCATATGTCTCCTCCTTTATGGAACACACTTCATATGTCTCCTCCTTTATGGAACACACTTCATATGTCCCCTCCTTTATGGAACACACTTCATATGTCCCCTCCTTTATGGAACACACTTCATATGTCCCCTCCTTTATGGAACACACTTCATATGTCCCCTCCTTTATGGAACACACTTCATATGTCTACTTCATACGTCCCCTCCTTTATGGAACACACTTCACCTGTAACTGCCTGATCGAGACACAATTCTTCCATCCATTCATGGTAAACCCTGTATTCAAATGTCAATCTAACTGGATATCCGTATTCCCAATGGATATCCACATTCCCACTGGATAACTGGATATTCGTATTCCCATTAGACATTCATATTGGGTCTAGATCTTAAAGACACTTAAGGGTTGGATTACCTTCCACCTAGTTCAAATCACACTCAATCTCTCAGACTATATCCTGGAATACAAACCAGACTATATCCTGGAATACAAACCAGACTATATCCTGAAATACAAATCAGATAGCATGAAACCACTTTACATATATTATTAACATTTAACATCATACACAACACTGTGTTTTACAACTAACACACACCTTTGATATATGACAAGCATACCACCTAAAATCAGGAAAACTTGTGTTTCCCTGGCACAGAGCTGCAATGGCCAGGCAGACATAACAACATTATCATGGCATGGCCAGTAAAAAAAAAATAATATTCAACATTGCTAAAGTGTAATGTCCAGCATTATCCCATACAAAAGTGATTTAAGTCTGTAATATAGGAAGCATTGCAAAAGAAATGGACTGTAGGGACATAGACTATAGGTGTAGACAGTGAGACAAACTGTTAGGATGTAGACAGTGAGACAAACTGTAAGGGTGTAGACTGTAAAAACATAGTGTAGACTGTAAAAACATAAACTGTTAAGAGTGTAGACAGTGAGACAAACTGTTATGATGTAGACTGTAAAAACATAAACTGTTAGGGTGTACACGGTAAAAACAAACTGTAAGGGTGTAGACTGTAAAACATAGACTGTATGACTGTCAGACATAGACCGTCAAATCTCCCAGCTGTCACTGAAATACAGCTCTTCTTCATCATCCTCTTCCTCAATGTCCATCATGTTCTTCACCCTTTTCTCCTCTTCTGTGTTGTTCAGCTGTTCCAGCATCGCTTGGAGAGTGGTCTTAACATCCTGTACTTCTTGCTCTAAATACAGTTGAGTTAGAGTTATGGAACAGAACTGATTTGGCAGAGACAATCCCACACACACACACGCACGCACACGCACGCACACGCACGCACACTTGTGTGTAGACCTACAAAACACACCGAGATATTTTCCCTGACTACATACAGACCATTCGATAAGCATAATACTCACAGACCATTCGCTAAACATACTACACACAGACCATTCGCTAAACATACTACACAGACCATTTACTAAACATACTACATACAGACCATTCGCTAAACATACTACACACAGACCATTCGCTAAACATACTACACACAGACCATTTACTAAACATACTACATACAGACCATTCGCTAAACATACTACACACAGACCATTCGCTAAACATACTACACACAGACCATTTACTAAACATACTACATACAGACCATTCGCTAAACATACTACACACAGACCATTCGCTAAACATACTACACAGACCATTTACTAAACATACTACACAGACCATTTACTAAACATACTACACAGACCATTTACTAAAGATACTACACAGACCATTTACTAAAGATACTACACAGACCATTCGCTAAACATACTACACACAGACCATTCGCTAAACATACTACACAGACCATTTACTAAACATACTACACAGACCATTTACTAAACATACTACACAGACCATTTACTAAACATACTACACAGACCATTTACTAAACATACTACACAGACCATTTACTAAACATACTACACAGACCATTTACTAAACATACTACACAGACCATTTACTAAAGATACTACACAGACCATTTACTAAACATACTAAAGATACTACACAGACCATTTACTAAACATACTACACAGACCATTTACTAAACATACTACACAGACCATTTACTAAACATACTACACAGACCATTTACTAAACATACTACACAGACCATTTACTAAAGATACTACACAGACCATTGTGGCCATTATTGCTACCATTAGGTACATCTCTTGGATGAGTTTCTGAATTATTCATTATTCATGAAGCTCGTTTAGATAATGAATGTAAATAATGAATGAGGACAATCTGGGCAAAACGGGTCACCCTTTGGGTTGGGTCAATGGGCCCCATCTGCCGTAAAGGATCTTTTTGATTTGCCACTTTAGCTGGACACCCACACCCTTAATTACAGTTGTTTTCCAAACTGCACCCTATTTCCTTTTTGCACCAA
Organism: Dallia pectoralis; assembly: GCA_029465975.1. Lineage (NCBI taxonomy): Eukaryota > Metazoa > Chordata > Actinopteri > Esociformes > Umbridae > Dallia > Dallia pectoralis. Next base: position 279,048 of record CM055759.1, read on the forward strand.
ATAGGGCACCAGTTTTTACCAGAGCTTAGTGTTCTTGGTGCCATTTGGAACAGACATTTTAAGCAAGTTCAACAATCCCTCTGATGAGAGCTTCATGAATAATGGAACATGGCTGGTGGGGGGTTGAGTTGGTCTGTTGCTTACTGCTGAAGACCAGAAGAGGCCATGAATGGAGCAGCTAGTGTGAATAAGGCTAAATGGAGGCTGACTTCATTGGATTCGATGAAAGAAATCCAGTAATCAGAGTCTTGTGGCAAAGCTGAAGTGGGGAGAGAATACGGTCTTATCAGGTTGCTCTTTTTTTCTCATCTGTTTCTCTCCATCAAATCTCTATCATCAATCTATGATGTTGGTCATGAAGCCTGTAAGTTGTGAGGAGGAGCCATCATGGATCACACTTATTGGTCCAGTACATCCTACAGATGTGAGGTGGAGTCACTGTGGATCAGACTTATTTGTCCAGTACATCCTACAGATGTGAGGTGGAGTCACTGTGGATCAGACTTATTTGTCCAGTACAGATGTGAGGTGGAGTCACTGTGGATCAGACTTATTTGTCCAGTACAGATGTGAGGTGGAGTCACTGTGGATCAGACTTGTTGGTCCAGTACAGATGTGAGGTGGAGTCACTGTGGATCAGACTTATTTGTCCAGTACAGATGTGAGGTGGAGTCACTGTGGATCAGACATGTTGGTTCAGTACAGATGTGAGGTGGAGTCACTGTGGATCAGACTTATTTGTCCAGTACAGATGTGAGGTGGAGTCACTGTGGATCAGACTTATTGGTCCAGTACAGATGTGAGGTGGAGTCACTGTGGATCAGACTTATTTGTCCAGTACAGATGTGAGGTGGAGTCACTGTGGATCAGACTTATTTGTCCAGTACAGATGTGAGGTGGAGTCACTGTGGATCAGACTTATTGGTCCAGTACAGATGTGAGGTGGAGTCACTGTGGATCAGACTTATTTGTCCAGTACAGATGTGAGGTGGAGTCACTGTGGATCAGACTTATTTGTCCAGTACAGATGTGAGGTGGAGTCACTGTGGATCAGACTTATTTGTCCAGTACAGATGTGAGGTGGAGTCACTGTGGATCAGACTTGTTGGTCCAGTACAGATGTGAGGTGGAGTCACTGTGGATCAGACTTATTGGTCCAGTACAGATGTGAGGTGGAGTCACTGTGGATCAGACTTATTTGTCCAGTACAGATGTGAGGTGGAGTCACTGTGGATCAGACTTGTTGGTTCAGTACAGATGTGAGGTGGAGTCACTGTGGATCAGACTTATTTGTCCAGTACATCCCAGAGATTCTCAATTAGATTGATATCTGGGGAATTTGAAGGCCAAGGTTTGGTTGATGTACCTTCACCCAATCATATATAAATATGTATATAATTCAATGTACAATAGAACGTTAATATTATAATAATTAGTGAATATCTGTCCAAACACTTCTGACATACTCAAATAGAGGAGCAATGTAATAGATTTGCCAATTTCTCATTGATTCATCCAAATGGTGAATCATCCATAATGGCTGAAATTAAAGCTGACATAATTTTACTTCTGTAGTTCAGCACATAATGTCATGCATCCACCCATCCAGTGTGTAGCTACAGGTAAAGGATATGAGTGAGGGAGTGGTCTCTGCTCTGAATGGCTGTTTGAAGCTCCACCTCCAGGGTCACTAGCCTTTCACTGATCACCTCACATTGGTTAGTCAGCCTAAACGCCAGGTCTGTTGTTTCACTACTGAACTCCTCCTGAGAGAGAGATAGCAAGAGATAGGAGATGGAAATAGGTAACAAAGGTAACGTAAGCCCACTGTAGGGTAACTGAATAAACATTAGCCCACTGTAGGGTAACTGAATAAACATTAGCCCACTGTAGGGTAACTGAATAAACATTAGCCCACTGTAGGGTAACTGAATAAACATTAGCCCACTGTAGGGTAACTGAATAAACATTAGCCCACTGTAGGGTAACTGAATAAACATTAGCCCACTGTAAACATTAGCCCACTGTAGGGTAACTGAATAAACATTAGCCCACTGTAGGGTAACTGAATAAACATTAGCCCACTGTAGGGTAACTGAATAAACATTAGCCCACTGTAGGGTAACTGAATAAACATTAGCCCACTGTAGGGTAACTGAATAAACATTAGCCCACTGTAGGGTAACTGAATAAACATTAGCCCACTGTAGGGTAACTGAATAAACATTAGCCCACTGTAGGGTAACTGAATAAACATTAGCCCACTGTAGGGTAACTGAATAAACATTAGCCCACTGTAGGGTAACTGAATAAACATTAGCCCACTGTAGGGTAACTGAATAAACATAAGCCCACTGTAGGGTAACTGAATAAACATAAGCCCACTGTAGGGTAACTGAATAAACATAAGCCCACTGTAGGGTAACTGAATAAACATTAGCCCACTGTAGGGTAACTGAATAAACATTAGCCCACTGTAGGGTAACTGAATAAACATTAGCCCACTGTAGGGTAACTGAATAAACATTAGCCCACTGTAGGGTAACTGAATAAACATTAGCCCACTGTAGGGTAACTGAATAAACATAAGCCCACTGTAGGGTAACCCACTGTAGGGTAACTGAATAAACATAAGCCCACTGTAGGGTAACTGAATAAACATAAGCCCACTGTAGGGTAACTGAATAAACATAAGCCCACTGTAGGGTAACTGAATAAACATAAGCCCACTGTAGGGTAACTGAATAAACATTAGCCCACTGTAGGGTAACTGAATAAACATTAGCCCACTGTAGGGTAACTGAATAAACATTAGCCCACTGTATGGTACAATGATAATGTAAGTCTACCTCGGAGTGGACATCCTCCATGCTGAATAGAAACTCCTCCAATTTCTGAAACAAAAAAACACTTTGTTAAAGGAATGTGTTTGTATGTGTTTGAGTGTACCTGTGTCTACATATGTGTGTGTTTGTGTCTACGTATGCGAGTGTGTTTGTGTCTACGTATGTGTGCGTGTGTGTCTACGTATGCGTGCGTGTCTACGTATGCGTGCGTGTCTACGTATGCGTGCGTGTCTACGTATGTGTGTGTGTCTACGTATGTGTGTGTGTCTACGTATGTGTGTGTGTCTACGTATGTGTGTGTGTCTACGTATGTGTGTGTGTCTACGTATGTGTGTGTGTCTACGTATGTGTGTGTGTCTACGTATGTGTGTGTGTGTGTGTCTACGTGTGTGTGTGTCTACGTGTGTGTGTGTCTACGTGTGTGTGTGTCTACGTGTGTGTGTGTGTGTCTACGTGTGTGTGTGTGTGTGTGTCTACGTGTGTGTGTGTGTGTGTGTCTACGTGTGTTTGTGTCTACGTGTGTGTGTGTCTACGTGTGTGTGTGTCTACGTGTGTGTGTGTCTACGTGTGTGTGTGTGTGTGTGTCTACGTGTGTGTGTGTCTACGTGTGTGTGTGTTTTGTGTCTACGTGTGTGTGTGTTTGTGTCTACGTGTGTGTGTGTTTGTGTCTACGTGTGTGTGTGTTTGTGTCTACGTGTGTGTGTATTTGTGTCTACGTATGTGTGTGTTTGTGTCTACGTATGTGTGTGTTTGTGTCTACGTATGTGTGTGTTTGTGTCTACATATGTGTTTGTGTCTACGTATGTGTGTGTGTGTTTGTGTCTACGTATGTGTGTGTGCTTGTGTCTACGTATGTGTGTGTGCTTCTGTATATGTGTGTGTGCTTGTGTATGTTTGTGTCTACGTATGCGTGTGTGCGCGCGCTTGTGGGTACGCGTGTGTGTGTCAACTTGTGTGTGATTACGTCACCATATTGATATTGTGACTCCCAATTATTCATCAACATGAGGAGAGTTCAATACATGGATCTCAAACACAAAGCCACACACACACAGCCACACACACACAGAGAGAGAGAGACACACACACAACCTTGCTGAGTCTTATTGCAAAATGGAATTATTTTTTAATGTTTTATTTTTTACACATTTGTAATTAACATTTTAAATGACAAAATGTACTTGGCACTTTGGAGGGTAACTAGAACTAGATATTGGTTACTAGGATACAGGGTCATGGTAACTATGACTACATTCTGGTTTCATGGTAACTTATAAATAGTACAAATGGGTACTCAGACACATTGTACTACCAATTATTCAAAAGGAAAAAAAATGATATTACAAGGCAGGTGGTGTAGACCCGCTGAAAAACAGAAGGAGATGAGAAAGGGGGATGACAGGGTTGAAAAAGAAAGATGACAGAGTAGAGAGGGATGATAATAGAAGGATAAGGATGACATGGGCGACTGTCTCACCTTCATCATCCACAGGAGATGCTAGGAGCGAAGCTCAGGCTTCAGGATGAAAAGAAACAGCAAAGATACAAACCGAGAAAGAAGAGAGATTCATGCAGAACATTATTAGGTAAAAATAACATCACATTAGTGCTCTAGTGAGAGACAGAGGAAACGGGTTAGTGCTCTAGTGAGAGACAGAGGAAACGGGTTAGTGCTCTAGTGAGAGACAGAGGAAACGGGTTAGTGCTCTAGTGAGAGACAGAGGAAACGGGTTAGTGCTCTAGTGAGAGACAGAGGAAACGGGTTAGTGCTCTAGTGAGAGACAGAGGAAACGGGTTAGTGCTCTAGTGAGAGACAGAGGAAACGGGTTAGTGCTCTAGTGAGAGACAGAGGAAACGGGTTAGTGCTCTAGTGAGAGACAGAGGAAACGGGTTAGTGCTCTAGTGAGAGACAGAGGAACAGGTTAGTGCTCTAGTGAGAGACAGAGGAAACGGGTTAGTGCTCTAGTGAGAGACAGAGGAAACGGGTTAGTGCTCTAGTGAGAGACAGAGAAAAAAAAGAGAGATGCATGCAGACTGTTATTAAGTTAAAAAACATCACATTAATGCGCTATTTAGAGACAGAGGAAGCATTATTAGTGCTCTAGTCAGAGCAAACAGGTTTGTGCTCTAGTTAGTATGACTAATGTCATACAGAATATATGAATACTACATATGATAAAAACGAACATCATACAGAATATATGAATACTATATATGATAAAAACGAACATCATACAGAATATATGAAGACTAACATCATACAGAATATATGAATACTATATATGATAAAAACGAACATCATACAGAATATATGAATACTATATATGATAAAAACGAACATCATACAGAATATATGAAGACTAACATCATACAGAATATATGAATACTATATATGATAAAAACTAACATCATACAGAATATATGAAGACTAACATCATACAGAATATATGAATACTATATATGATAAAAACTAACATCATACAGAATATATGAAGACTAACATCATACAGAATATATGAATACTATATATGATGAAGACTATGTGTGCAATCTGCATGTGATGAACTTCTCATGTTCATATTTATATTTTGAACATGTATATCATTCTGTTGGTTTTACTAAGGTCCCTTACCTGGATGTTATTATCTTATTGTTTCTCATGTTCATATTTTGAACATGTATATCTTTCTGTTGTTTTACCAAGGTCCCTTACCTGGATGTTATTATCTTATTGTTTATTTTAACTTGGTAGAATCCCTTCATCTTAGATTATTTTTAACCTATTTCACGTTTGTTCTTCCTGGAAATAAAAAATAATTTCAAATACTCATGCAGAATGATGTAGGAGTAACCAGATGTTGTCCTTCTAGCCATTAGTATATAAATGATGACTAGGCTGTCTCCAATATGATAATCCTACAAACTATAAACCTGTCTTGGCAGCGGTCAGACTTGTTATACTTTATAATGTTGGCTGGTTGCCCGTGTCAACTAGAACTGTCAGGCTTTCTCACTGATGAGGTGGCTGTATAAACACACACATACTCACATACACACACATATACACATACACACACACTCACAGACACATACACACTGATTGAGACTGTTTATCAAGTGTTCCATAGGTCTAGCCAACTCCACATAACCCAAACCTTCTAAGCCAAACAAATTATGTATTTTTATTTTGGTTTACAGTGTTGCTGTGTTTACCTTGGTTTACAGTGTTGCTGGGTTTACCTTGGTTTACAGTGTTGCTGTGTTTACCTTGGTGAACTCTGAGTTCTGTAGGTTGGCTTCTGGGCACCAGTGACCCCCGAGAGCCGTCAACATGGCACATTCCTGCAGCTCTGCATCCACTTTACTAGCTGGCCGGTCACAGGACTGTACCACTGGGGCTGTCCGTGAAGGGGGGGCCTCAGGGTCTAGCCCACTACAAGAGGCTGGACGGAGGTGACAGGCATCTAGATCAGCTTCCCAAATATGCTCCAGGGGAGGAGAACCACAGCTAGAGAGACATGACGAAACAGAGACAGAAACACGCATTCATTCAACATCGAAATCCTTTTTTCCAGTTTGCCAACAATCTCTGGACTGACAAACAGGTATTAACACTATTTTGAGAATTACATGTCAGAATAGCTGCAGACAACATTCCCATCTCTTACTAACTCCCAGTTTATATAAAGTCTGAGGGAAAACATTCTATTTTCTGAGTTGAAGATGGTGTAAACTACTATTGTCAGAGTAAAGGGTGGTGTAAACTACTATTGTCAGAGTAAAGGGTGGTGTAAACTACTATTGTCAGAGTAAAGGGTGGTGTAAACTACCATAGTCAGGGTAAAGGGTGGTGTAAACTACTATTGTCAGAGTAAAGGGTGGTGTAAACTACCATTGTCAGAATAAAGGGTGGTGTAAACTACCATAGTCAGGGTAAAGGGTGGTGTAAACTACCATAGTCAGGGTAAAGGGTGGTGTAAACTACCATAGTCAGGGTAAAGGGTGGTGTAAACTACCATAGTCAGGGTAAAGGGTGGTGTAAACTACCATAGTCAGGGTAAAGGGTGGTGTAAACTACCATAGTCAGGGTAAAGGGTGGTGTAAACTACCACTGTCAGTGTAAAGGGTGGTGTAAACTACCACTGTCAGTGTAAAGGGTGGTGTAAACTACCATTGTCAGTGTAAAGGGTGGTGTAAACTACCATTGTCAGTGTAAAGGGTGGTGTAAACTACTATTGTCAGAGTAAAGGGTGGTGTAAACTACTATTGTCAGAGTAAAGGGTGGTGTTGAAAACGAGCAGAGAAATTAGGGTTACAGTGTGACAAGACTCGTGGCGAGAGAGATAAATTTAAATGACATTAAAAAAAAAGTAGGAGCGATAGAAAAGAAGAAGGATAAGAGTAGAGTGTGAGACAGAGGATAAGGTCAGAAACAAGGAGAATAAAAATGGACAAAGAGAAATGGGGAAAAGAAATGGCAGGATGTCACAAATTTGTTGAAGTAGTGCGTAAAAAGCCACTTTGCAAGAGCGTTCAATGTTCGATGGTTTTTAATTAAATAAAACAAGCAACAAACAGCAAATTATATTCACAATAACTGACATCAAAGTGCGCTTAAACGTGGCTACACTAAACAACAGACACTCACCCCTACTGAAACGTGGCTACAGTAAACAACAGACACTCACCCCTACTGAAACGTGGCTACAGTAAACAACAGACACTCACCCCTACTGAAACGTGGCTACAGTAAACAACAGACACTCACCCCTACTGAAACGTGGCTACAGTAAACAACAGACACTCACCCCTACTGAAACGTGGCTACACTAAACAACAGACACTCACCCCTACTGAAACGTGGCTACAGTAAACAACAGACACCCACCCCTACTGAAACGTGGCTACACTAAACAACAGACACTCACCCCTACTGAAACGTGGCTACACTAAACAACAGACACTCACCCCTACTGAAACGTGGCTACACTAAACAACAGACACCCACCCCTACTGAAACGTGGCTACACTAAACAACAGACACTCACCCCTACTGAAACGTGGCTACACTAAACAACAGACACTCACCCCTACTGAAACGTGGCTACACTAAACAACAGACACTCACCCCTACTGAAACGTGGCTACACTAAACAACAGACACTCACCCCTACTGAAACGTGGCTACACTAAACAACAGACACTCACCCCTACTGAAACGTGGCTACACTAAACAACAGACACTCACCCCTACTGAAACGTGGCTACACTAAACAACAGACACTCACCCCTACTGAAACGTGGCTACACTAAACAACAGACACTCACCCCTACTGAAACGTGGCTACACTAAACAACAGACACTCACCCCTACTGAAACGTGGCTACACTAAACAACAGACACTCACCCCTACTGAAACGTGGCTACACTAAACAACAGACACTCACCCCTACTGAAACGTGGCTACACTAAACAACAGACACTCACCCATACTGAAACGTGGCTACACTAAACAACAGACACTCACCCATACTGAAACGTGGCTACACTAAACAACAGACACTCACCCCTACTGAAACGTGGCTACATTAAACAACAGACACTCACCCATACTGAAACGTGGCTACACTAAACAACAGACACTCACCCATACTGAAACGTGGCTACACTAAACAACAGACACTCACCCCTACTGAAACGTGGCTACACTAAACAAGACAGACACTGAAACGTGGACACTCACCTACTGAAACGTGGCTACATTAAACAACAGACACTCACCCATACTGAAACGTGGCTACATTAAACAACAGACACTCACCCATACTGAAACGTGGCTACACTAAACAACAGACACTCGCCCCTACTGAAACGTGGCTACACTAAACAACAGACACTCACCCCTACTGAAACGTGGCTACACTAAACAACAGACACTCACCCCTACTGAAACGTGGCTACAGTAAACAACAGACACTCACCCCTACTGAAACGTGGCTACATTAAACAACAGACACTCACCCATACTGAAACGTGGCTACATTAAACAACAGACACTCACCCATACTGAAACGTGGCTACACTAAACAACAGACACTCACCCCTACTGAAACGTGGCTACACTAAACAACAGACACTCACCCCTTCTGAAACGTGGCTACACTAAACAACAGACACTCACCCCTACTGAAACGTGGCTACAGTAAACAACAGACACTCACCCCTACTGAAACGTGGCTACACTAAACAACAGACACTCACCCCTACTGAAACGTGGCTACACTAAACAACAGACACTCACCCCTACTGAAACGTGGCTACACTAAACAACAGACACTCACCCCTACTGAAACGTGGCTACACTAAACAACAGACACTCACCCCTACTGAAACGTGGCTACATTAAACAACAGACACTCACCCATACTGAAACGTGGCTACACTAAACAACAGACACTCGCCCCTACTGAAACGTGGCTACACTAAACAACAGACACTCACCCATTGCAAACAACATGTATTTATTTGTCCTTGCTAATTATACAACACAGATGGATAATAGTATAACATATGTATACATTCTATACATTCCAGTAAAGCAAATAAACATAATATAATTGAAAGAAATCTCTCACCTGTCCAGAAGCTCAATGTACTTGATGGCATTGCCTTTCAGATTCCTTTCTGTTGTGGAGGAGAGGGACAACAGAAATGTTATGTTGGTAAATTAGAAGACATTCCTATACAGACCGAGCACGAGACGAGTCTCAGAGTCTCTCTAGATTGAGCAAATATGTAGTTGTTTATTTATATGTTCTTAGTATACTCACTTTGTGCTGGGTTAGGGTTAGGCGTTAGAAAAACACAGCAAAACAAATGCTTTGGACCTTCTTACCATCCGGAGGGTAAGTCTCATAAATGTATTATAAACCAGTGGTATTATAGTATATACCTGTTAAGGATCTTAGCCAAGACACTCAACTCTCCCACGAGGGCTGGTTTTCTGTTCTAACCCTGTTTAGAGGGTTGACATGATAGAACTCAGTGGAATTGGAGGTCCAGAGAGGCTGTGAATGTGACCATCTCTCTCTACATACAGATAAAGACATGGTAAAGACTGGGTGGGAGTCCCTCATTAACCTGATGGATGACAACATAATGACACCCCTAATGTGTCACCACCAATGCCTGCTTCCCCAACAACAATCTGCGTACTACCTAGTGCACTGCAGTCTGCCAGGACCCAGAAGGATTATAGGGATTATTGAGTAGATAGTAGTTACGCAGAATAAGGTGGGTTCAACATGGCAGCAGAACTAGTTATTAGCTCACCATCTCCCCCCGCGTCTCCTCCACCATCTCCCCCCGTGTTTCCCCCCCCTGCGTCTCCTCCACCATCTCCCCCGCGTCTCCTCCACCATCTCCCCCGTGTTTCCCCCTGCGTCTCCTCCACCATCTCCCCCGCGTCTCCTCCACCGTCTCCCCCGCGTCTCCTCCACCGTCTCCCCCCCCCGCATCTCCTCCACCGTCTCCCCCGCGTCTCCTCCACCGTCTCCCCCATCTCTCCACATCATGACAGAATCACATTCAGTCTATCCAGAGGACTATATTATTACTTCTTTTACATGTTATTTAGCAGCCCCTATCACCCAGAGACAGTCACTAACACCACAGCCATGATAGAACAAAGTCCCACCTATTGAGCTACACAGCCGACCAACTGAGGTCCATTCCCTTCTACTCTCTTTCCTCTCACATTCTTCGCCTCCTCCTCACCCTCTCCTCTCATCTTCCCACTCCCTCTACACACCTCCCTCTCATCTTCCCACCTCCCTCTCATCTTCCCACTCCCTCTACACCCCTCCCTCTCATCACCCCTCTACACCCCTCCCTCTCATCACCCCTCTCTCTCATCACCCCTCTACACCCACACACACACACACACACACAGCTTGTCTCTCTGGGCTATACCAGATATACCACAGGGGGTAATAACCGCAGGAAATAATAACCCCAGAAAATAATAACCCCATCTCCGTGTACCCCTCACCCATCTCCGTGTACCCCTCACCCATCTCCGTGTACCCCTCACCCATCTCCTCTCCAGACTCTGATAAAGAAATGACCTTTTCAGAAAATCTCCCAGCTCTGAACTGAGATTTTGAAGGATGAGTTGGATATAAAAAGTAGTGGAGAAAGTGGGAAAGGGGGAGAGAGAGGAGAGAGGGGGAGGGGCGAGAAGGATGAGGAGGACTGTGGAGAGAGCAGCACTGCAGCTGTTGCTGTCAAGATCTGTTTGTCTCTCTGCCAATATCATTGCTACCAGCCAGAAATTCACAACACCCCCAAACATGCCCTTCCATTTCATATTACAACTCCCCAAAAATCATCATAGTTATCTCCGGTACCAGCCTGTCCTGATTTATCTCCGGTACCAGCCTGTCCTGATTTATCTCCGGTACCAGCCTGTCCTGATTTATCTCCGGTACCAGCCTGTCCTGATTTATCTCCGGTACCAGCCTGTCCTGATTTATCTCCGGTACCAGCCTGTCCTGATTTATCTCCGGTACCAGCCTGTCCTGATTTATCTCCGGTACCAGCCTGTCCTGATTTATCTCCGGTACCAGCCTGTCCTGATTTATCTCCGGTACCAGCCTGTCCTGATTTATCTCCGGTACCAGCCTGTCCTGCCTGTCCTGATTTATCTCCGGTACCAGCCTGTCCTGATTTATCTCCGGTATTTGATCTCCGGTACCAGCCTGTCCTGATTTATCTCCGGTACCAGCCTGTCCTGATTTATCTCCGGTACCAGCCTGTCCTGATTTATCTCCGGTACCAGCCTGTCCTGATTTATCTCCGGTACCAGCCTGTCCTGATTTATCTCCGGCCTGTACCAGCCTGTCCTGATTTATCTCCGGTACCAGCCTGTCCTGATTTATCTCCGGTACCAGCCTGTCCTGATTTATCTCCGGTACCAGCCTGTCCTGATTTATCTCCGGTACCAGCCTGTCCTGATTTATCTCCGGTACCAGCCTGTCCTGATTTATCTCCGGTACCAGCCTGTCCTGATTTATCTCCGGTACCAGCCTGTCCTGATTTATCTCCGGTACCAGCCTGTCTTTCCTCACCATGCTGGGCCTGCTGGGTCTTCATGCGCCCAAGATCTAGGCTGTTTCCAGAGCTGTGGAGTCTCTTCACCAGAAGTTCAAGACGCTCCCTCTCCTGGTACAATGCTCCCAGCTCCTTAGTACTGCTGAAATCATGACCTACAACACAACCAATCACTGTTAAAATCATTAATTGATATAAGTGTATGAGCTGTCTGACAGTAGTAATTGATATGGGGAAGTGTATGAGCTGTCTGACAGTAGTAATTTATATGGGGGAGTGTATGAGCTGTCTGACAGTAGTAATTGATATGGGGGAGTGTATGAGCTGTCTGACAGTAGTAATTGATATGGGGGAGTGTATGAGCTGTCTGACAGTAGTAATTGATATGGGGAAGTGTATGAGCTGTCTGACAGTAGTAATTGATATGGGGGAGTGTATGAGCTGTCTGACAGTAGTAATTGATATGGGGGAGTGTATGAGCTGTCTGACAGTAGTAATTGATATGGGGGAGTGTATGGCTGTCTGACAGTAGTAATTGATATGGGGAGTGTATGAGCTGTCTGACAGTAGTAATTGATATGGGGGAGTGTATGAGCTGTCTGACAGTAGTAATTGATATGGGGGAGTGTATGAGCTGTCTGACAGTAGTAATTGATATGGGGGAGTGTATGAGCTGTCTGACAGTAGTAATTGATATGGGGGAGTGTATGAGCTGTCTGACAGTAGTAATTGATATGGGGGAGTGTATGAGCCGTCTGACAGTAGTAATTGATATGGGGGAGTGTATGAGCTGTCTGACAGTAGTAATTGATATGGGGGAGTGTATGAGCTGTCTGACAGTAGTAATTGATATGGGGGAGTGTATGAGCTGTCTGACAGAACCTGAGATAGCGGTGAGTTTGGCCTGGTGGAGGGCCAGGAGCTGAGTCTCTGTCTCACAAGCTTTTCTCCACAGACTTCTGTACAACCTTTGACTCATCACCACCTGTAGATAGAAGAGAAACAACAGAGTACTGAGAGTTATATGGAGAATAAATGAGAAGTAAAGAAAACTATCTACAGAGACTCCCAAACATACAAAAAACTAACAGAGACATACATACAATGGCTGAAAAACAGACATACAGTGAAACAAACAAAGGCATGTATACATGACAGAGACATACATACTCAGAGACTGACATACTAACAGAGAGACTGACAGAGACATAAATATCAAAAGACTGACATAGGCATGTATACAGATAGACAGACATACACACACATAAAGACTGAAATACATTCATACATACATACATACAGAGAGCCCTGACATGCATACATACATACAGAGAGCCCTGACATGCATACATACTTACAGAGAGCCCTGACATACATGCATACATACAGAGTGCCCTGACATGCATACATACATACATACAGAGAGCCCTGACATACATGCATACATACAGAGAGCCCTGACATACATGCATACATACATACAGAGTGCCCTGACATGCATACATACATACAGAGTGCCCTGACATGCATACATACTTACAGAGAGCCCTGACATACATGCATACATACATACAGAGTGCCCTGACATGCATACATACATACATACAGAGAGCCCTGACATACATGCATACATACAGAGAGCCCTGACATACATGCATACATACATACAGAGTGCCCTGACATGCATACATACTTACAGAGAGCCCTGACATACATGCATACATACATACAGAGTGCCCTGACATGCATACATACAAACATACAGAGAGCCCTGACATGCATACATACATACAGAGTGCCCTGACATGCATACATACTTACAGAGAGCCCTGACATACATGCATACATACATACAGAGTGCCCTGACATGCATACATACATACATACAGAGAGCCCTGACATACATGCATACATACAGAGAGCCCTGACATACATGCATACATACATACAGAGTGCCCTGACATGCATACATACATACAGAGTGCCCTGACATGCATACATACATACAGAGAGCCCTGACATACATGCATACATACATACATACATACATACAGAGAGCCCTGACATACATGCATACATACAGAGTGCCCTGACATGCATACATACATACAGAGAGCCCTGACATACATGCATACATACATACATACATACAGAGAGCCCTGACATACATGCATACATACATACATACAGAGAGCCCTGACATACATGCATACATACATACAGAGAGCCCTGACATGCATACATACATACAGAGAGCCCTGACATACATGCATACATACATACATACATACATACATACATACAGAGAGCCCTGACATACATGCATACATACATACATACAGAGAGCCCTGACATACATGCATACATACAGAGAGCCCTGACATACATGCATACATACATACAGAGAGCTCTGACATAAATTCACATACATACAGAGAGCCCTGACATATATTCACATACATACAGAGAGCCCTGACATATATTCACATACATACAGAGAGCCCTGACATAAATTCACATACATACAGAGAGCCCTGACATATATTCACATACATACAGAGAGCCCTGACATATATTCACATACATACAGAGAGCCCTGACATATATTCACATACATACAGAGAGCCCTGACATATATTCACATACATACAGAGAGCCCTGACATAAATTCACATACATACAGAGAGCCCTGACATATATTCACATACATACAGAGAGCCCTGACATACATGCATACATACATACAGAGAGCCCTGACATATATTCACATACATACAGAGAGCCCTGACATATATTCACATACATACAGAGAGCCCTGACATATATTCACATACATACAGAGAGCCCTGACATATATTCACATACATACAGAGAGCCCTGACATAAATTCACATACATACAGAGAGCCCTGACATAAATTCACATACATACAGAGAGCCCTGACATAAATTCACATACATACAGAGAGCCCTGACATAAATTCACATACATACAGAGAGCCCTGACATATATTCACATACATACAGAGAGACTGACATATATTCACATACATACAGAGAGACTGACATATATTCACATACATACAGAGAGCCTGACATATATTCACATACATACAGAGAGACTGACATATATTCACATATATACAGACTGACATATATACAGAGAGACTGACATATATACAGAGAGACTGACATATATACAGAGAGACTGACATATATACAGAGAGACTGACATATATACAGAGAGACTGACATATATACAGAGAGACTGACATATATACAGAGAGACTGACATGTATACAGAGAGACTGACATGTATACAGAGAGACTGACATATATTCATATATATACAGAGAGACTGACATATATATATACAGAGAGACTGGCAGAGACATACATAAATACAGAAACTGACAGACATACATACAGAGAGACTGACTGTTGTTCCCCACCAGAATTGTAACTCTGTACACACACTTACTTTAGCAGTAGCATCTATGAGGGACAGACTCTGCACACACACTTACTTTAACAGTAGCATCTATGAGGGACAGACTCTGCACACACACTTACTTTAACAGTAGCATCTATGAGGGACAGACTCTGCACACACACTTACTTTAGCAGTAGCATCTATGAGGGACAGACTCTGCACACACACTTACTTTAGCAGTAGCATCTATGAGGGACAGACTCTGCACACACACTTACTTTAACAGTAGCATCTATGAGGGACAGACTCTGCACACACACTTACTTTAACAGTAGCATCTATGAGGGACAGACTCTGCACACACACTTACTTTAACAGTAGCATCTATGAGGGACAGACTCTGCACACACACTTACTTTAGCAGTAGCATCTATGAGGGACAGACTCTGCACACACACTTACTTTAACAGTAGCATCTATGAGGGACAGACTCTGCACACACACTTACTTTAACAGTAGCATCTATGAGGGACAGACTCTGCACACACACTTACTTTAACAGTAGCATCTATGAGGGACAGACTCTGCACACACACTTACTTTAGCAGTAGCATCTATGAGGGACAGACTCTGCACACACACTTACTTTAGCAGTAGCATCTATGAGGGACAGACTCTGCACACACACTTACTTTAACAGTAGCATCTATGAGGGACAGACTCTGCACACACACTTACTTTAGCAGTAGCATCTATGAGGGACAGACTCTGCACACACACTTACTTTAGCAGTAGCATCTATGAGGGACAGACTCTGCACACACACTTACTTTAGCAGTAGCATCTATGAGGGACAGACTCAGCGCTTGCTGCCGCTCCTGAAGTCTGAAACAACAAAAAAGAAGATGTCTGCCTACAGGAGGAAGATTGACCATCTGGTGTCCTGGTGCAGTCTGAACTACTTGAAGCTCAACGTGGAGACATGAGTGGACTTTAGGACAAGCCCAGCAGCCCGAGTGGCTCCCCAGTCAACTCTGTGGAGGACTTCTGGTTCTGGGAAAGACCATCTCTCAGGACCTCAAGTGGGAGCTGAACATCAAATCTCTCACTGAGAAAGCACAAAAGAGTAATGTACTTCCTGTAGCAGCTTAAAAAGTCCATCCTGACCTCCTCCGTCATCGTCTGGAATTCTGAACTCTACCCTATGGCAGAAAGTTGAGGTCTATCAGGCCCAAAACCTTTTGCCAAAATAAACGTTTCTTTTCTATACAAGTAGGCCTCAGGAACCTGCCCCCAGAACCAGACTGTCTATAGCTGCTGGACATACAAAACCACACACTGACACACAAACAAACACACACTGCTGATGAGAACAGAAGCCAGAGTGGCCTTGGTTTTAAATGTCACTGTTTGACAGTAGGAGAATGTGACTGTAAACTAAAGGTTAACAATGCTGCAGGCGTCTGTAGGACTAGAGCGAGTTCAAAGAATATATTACCTATTGTAGGTGTGGGATTATCTATTATCTGATATAAGAATGGCATTATCTATTACCTATT
Organism: Dallia pectoralis; assembly: GCA_029465975.1. NCBI lineage: Eukaryota > Metazoa > Chordata > Actinopteri > Esociformes > Umbridae > Dallia > Dallia pectoralis. Next base: position 295,997 of record CM055759.1, read on the forward strand.
GTAGATGTGGGATTATCTATTATCTGATATAAGAATGGGATTATCTATTACCTATTGTAGGTGTGGGATTATCTATTATCTGATATAAGAATGGGATTATCTATTACCTATTGTAGATGTGGGATTATCTATTATCTGATATAAGAATGGCATTATCTATTACCTATTGTAGATGTGGGATTATCTATTATCTGATATAAGAATGGGATTATCTATTACCTATTGTAGGTGTGGGATTATCTATTATCTGATATAAGAATGGGATTATCTATTACCTATTGTAGGTGTGGGATTATCTATTATCTGATATAAGAATGGGATTATCTATTACCTATTGTAGATGTGGGATTATCTATTATCTGATATAAGAATGGGATTATCTATTACCTATTGTAGGTGTGGGATTATCTATTATCTGATATAAGAATGGGATTATCTATTACCTATTGTAGATGTGGGATTATCTATTATCTGATATAAGAATGGGATTATCTATTACCTATTGTAGATGTGGGATTATCTATTATCTGATATAAGAATGGGATTATCTATTACCTATTGTAGGTGTGGGATTATCTATTATCTGATATAAGAATGGGATTATCTATTACCTATTGTAGATGTGGGATTATCTATTATCTGATATAAGAACCACATAATTTATATAAGAATGGTATGGTATTGTAAATGAGAATTTGTTCTCAATCGGCCTACCTGGTAAAATAAAAGTAAAATTATGGTTGTTTGACGAGCCAGAATGTTAAACATGGCTCTCTAGCATCCCTGTGTGGTGACGGTGGAAACTGCAGGTGTCCAATATAGAGGGCAGACGGAATCACTAATATGAATTACATTTACATTTTGCGCATTTAGCAGACGCTCTTATCCAGAGCGACTTACAATAAGTGCAGGCATTTCACATATAGCTAAAACACACATCAAAAAGGCAATAAGATACAACAATCTAAAAACACAGAAGGGTACTGACGTACAGTATAGTTCATCTGAAACACAGAAAAATAGTGAACCTACAGTAGAGTCCATCTGAAACACAGACACAACCATCTGAAACACAGAAAGGTACTGAACCTACAGTATAATCTATCTAAAAACACAAAAAGGTACTGCAACTACAGTATTGTCTATCTGAAACACAGATACAACCATCGGAAACACAGATACGACCATCTGAAACACATACAGCTACTGAAACATGAAAACGAACACCTGAAACACAGATGGATACTGAAACACACCTGTGTACGACTGCTGGGGGGGAGACACAGATTCTAGTTCCGTTCTGCGATGTCACCATGTCATCAAAGGTGCGTCCCATGACTCTAAACTGGGGATGGATACAGCTGTGTAGGGCGCGGCCTTCCACCTCCTCAGTCTCCAGCTCAGTCTCTTCCTGCTGTATCAGGAGCTCTAAACAATGACTACAAAACTGCAGCTCTTCTAGTCTCTGCTGAAGCTTGGCCATTTCCACCTGGGGTCAAGGGTTACAAATTGGAATGCAAGGGTTAGTAGGGTTAGGAGGATAAAGTTAATTGTCAGTGGCAAGTGTCATAAGTCAGAGGGTAAAGGTTAGAGGTCAGGCCAGTATTCATAAAGTGAGACTAGGTAGATCTAATATTCAATACAATAGGACTATTTCCAAGGCACAGAACATTTTCTCACAGAAAAAGCTATACGTGGAATTACATCTAAACCTTTTTGAAAATGTTGAAAAAAAATAGATCCTCTCACCTCCACCTGGTGTTTTAGTTGACTAGAACCCCTCACCTCCACCTGGTGTTTTAGTTGACTAGAACCCCTCACCTCCACCTGGTGTTTTAGTTGACTAGAACCCCTCACCTCCACCTGGTGTTTTAGTTGACTAGAACCCCTCACCTCCACCTGGTGTTTTAGTTGACTAGAACCCCTCACCTCCACCTGGTGTTTTAGTTGACTAGAACCCCTCACCTCCACCTGGTGTTTTTCCTGTAGCAGTTCCTCTCTCCTCTGTCGTGGAGCCTTTAGGGTGTCTGTACCCCCCCCTCTATCATGCTCCACCATACTCCTGTAACAGGAGCAAACTACTGAATCAGGAATAACAGAATTCACCAAACTACTGAATCAGGAATAACAGAATTCACCAAACTACTGAATCAGGGATAACAGAGAGAATAATATGCTGCACCCACTAATCTCCAAATGGTTGTCAAGCTTATATGTACTGCATGCAATAGCCTGGATATGAGGTAAGTGTTGATCTATCATCACTGACCTAGGGTCCTGCGTCCTGTTGAGGGAGGATGGGACTGCCTCTCTGAGTCTCTGGAGGAACAGAGTTATGCCAGGGTGTCTGGAGGCAGGACCAGGACTCAGGTGTCTGGAGGCAGGACCAGGACTCAGGTGTCTGGAGGCAGGACCAGGACTCAGGTGTCTGGAGGCAGGACCAGGACTCAGGTGTCTGGAGGCAGGACCAGGACTCAGGTGTCTGGAGGCAGGACCAGGACTCAGGTGTCTGGAGGCAGGACCAGGACTCAGGTGTCAGGTGTCTGGAGGCAGGACCAGGACTCAGGTGTCTGGAGGCAGGACCAGGACTCAGGTGTCTGGAGGCAGGACCAGGACTCAGGTGTCTGGAGGCAGGACCAGGACTCAGGTGTCTGGAGGCAGGACCAGGACTCAGGGACACCTGCTCTCTACCCAGCTCCTCATCAAAATCTGTGGGCTAAAAACAGGACAGAGAGAAAGAGAGACCTGTTCACATTAGACAACCTGTACACATTAGACAACCTGTACACATATAGATCGTAGAACTACAGGTCTTCACTCCCCACATTAAAAATGAATATCACAAATATACAAAACAGCCAACAACACAAATATACAAAACAGCCAACAACACAAATATACAGAGGACAGTTCCAGGACCCATTCGATTCAGTGAAGAAAGCATGAATTCTGCCATAAAATATGCAATGGAAATATGGCAACCTTACTGCAATTCCCACATGACGTTAGAATCAATGTTCTACTTTCTGTCTCACCATAGCCCTCCTCCAGACCAGCCTTCTGCTGCAGTCGCTGTAGTTTCAGCAACTCAATCTGACAAGGTAAAGACATCAGAGACAGGAGGAGAAATCATCTGTCACAGAAATGTGTGAGAACACAAATAACAGGTTAATAAATACTGTTACTGAAGAATCACAGAATGAATAAGTGTTATAATAGGATAAATAAGTGTTATAACAGAATGAATTAGAGTTATAAAAGGATGAATAACAGGATGAATTGGCGTTATAAAAGGATGAATTATTGCTGTTTGGTGCTAGTTCCTGTTTCCTGTTTGCTCCAACTGGACGCGCCTGCTCCTGCCTACCTAGCTTTAGTTCTCGTTCGTACTTATATAATTACTTGCTTAATTTCCCTGATTTTGTTTTACAGTTTACAAACTTATCCGAACATTCACCGGGACCTTCCTGTGTCTCCGTCTGGATAAGTCGTGCTACTCATCTGCGCACTAGAAAGTTAAGTACTCGTTTGTGTTATGCCTTTTCACTGTAGTCGGTGTACTTTTAACCTGAAGGAGAACTACCGCCTTCAAGAGAAGATAGCGAAGTTAGAGTCTCGGTTACAGGTGCATGTGTCAGGGAAGGTTTATGGTAGAGTAGACAGGCAAGCTATTGCGCCTGTGCCACTAGGAACACAGCATAGAGCTAGCCCCTCGGCACAGCCCTGGCAGCCGGGCAACTCCTTCAAGTCTTTCTCGGCTACTGGAAAGAATTGCTACCGACCGGCGAAAATTAGTCTTTCCAACCGATTTTCTCCCTTAGAGTCGGAACCACTGCCCGAGCCGTGCTCTGATGGGAACGAACGGCTTGCAATTTCTGCTGGCAGCCCGGAAAAACTGAAAACGCTAGTTATTGGCGACTCCATTACTCGCAGTATTAGATTAGAGGATCAGCCAGCGATCATTCATTGTTTACCGGGGGCAGGGGCCACCGACGTAGCCGCTAATCTGGAGTTGGTGCTAGCGAAGTCTAAAACTGGAAAGCGTAGGGAGTATAGAGATATTGTTATTCACGTTGGCACTAACGATGTTAGGATGAGGCAGTCAGAGGTTACGAAGCAGAACCTAGCGTTAGCGTGTAGTGTAGCTAAAAAGATGTGTCGGCATCGAGTAATAGTCTCTGGCCCCCTGCCAGCTAGGGGCAGTGATGAGATCTACAGCAGACTCTCACAGCTCAATCGCTGGCTGAAGACGGAGTTCTGCCCGTCGCAATCGATAGGTTACGTGGATAATTGGCCAGGTTTTTGGGACTCGCCCAGGAACAGGGTCAAGCCTGATCTGCTGAAGAGCGACGGACTCCATCCTAGCTGGAGAGGTGCTCTTCTTTTGTCTAGGAATATAGCTAGGAGACTCACTCCTATAGTGTTAACATGAGATAGGGTGCAGGTCAGGCAGCAGGCTGTTAGCCAGCCTGCTAGTCTAGTGGGATCTGCTGATAGCATAGCCAGAGCAGTCAGCAAACCCTGCACCATCGACACAGTCATTAAAAATAGGCTCAATAAAATAAAAAAAGGTAGTGTTAATAAAAGCAACCTTGTTAATATAAGCCCCTCAATTAGTCCAGTCATAAATATAACTGACATTAACATCTCGTATCTAAAAATAGGTCTCCTAAATATTAGATCACTTACCTCAAAAGCAATTACAGTAAATGAATTAATTACTGATCATAAATTAGACCTAATTGCCCTGTGTGAAACCTGGCTTAAGCCTGATGAATTTATTCCTTTAAATGAAGCTTCCCCTCCAGGTTACACCAGTGATCAGATTCCCGTGCATCCCGTAAAGGGGGGGGTGTTGCTAATATTTATGCTACACAATATAATCTTTCATTAAAACAAATCACTGGGTTTGTGTCTTTTGAAGTATTACTTATGAGAACAAATCAGGGCAATACCTCGTTTTTGATAGCTACTATCTACAGGCCTCCTGGGCCGTACACATTGTTCCTAAGTGAGTTTCCAGAATTCTTGTCCAACATTGTAGTCATGGCAGATTCAATTTTAATCGCTGGTGATTTTAACATCCATATGGAAAATACCAATGACCCTCTTCAAAAGGCATTTAATGCCATAATTGACTCGGTAGGTTTTCTCCAGCACGTTTCAGGACCTACGCACTGTCACAATCATACTTTAGATTTAGTGTTGTCAAAGGGAATAAATGTAATTGATCTAACTATTTTTCCTCAAAATCCTGGTTTATCTGACCATAATCTTATAACATTTAGCATTAAAACAAGTGACACTTTTGCCCCCCAGGTAGGGATCTTTAAAACCCGTTGCATAAATTCTATGACTACTAATAAATTTATTGACGCACTTCCAGGCTTGTTCGGCCTGCTAAATGATGGTAGAGCTACATCATCTATACACAATCAAATATAGGATCTAAACGATATACTGCATAAGACTTTAGATGCTGTGGCACCCCTAAAAACAAAACCAATACGAAATAAGAAACTTGCTCCCTGGTACACTGACACTACTAGAACACTTAAGCAAGCCTCCAGAAAATTGGAGCGAAAGTGGCGCTCCACGAAGTTAGAAGTATTTAGACTAGCCTGGATTGATAGTACTGTGCTATACCGCAAATCACTTATAAGTGCTCGATCAGCCTACTTATCTAATCTAATCGACACAAACAAAAATAATCCTAAATTTCTTTTTGACACAATTGCAAAACTCACTAAAAAGCAATGTTTAACCAATGAAGTGGGTCTTCACTTTAGTTGTGATGAATTCATGAACTACTTCGATGAAAAAATAATGAACATTAGAAAAGAAATTGCAAATTGTACCCTTAACTGCCTTAGTTCTCAAAAACTTTGTTGTACTGTGAGCCCGCAGAGCTGCCCTGATTTAGTTTCAATGGCGACTCTTGAATCTTTTGTACCTGTGTCTCTTGAAACATTTACAAAATTAATAAATAGTTCAAAATCAACCAACTGTCAACTAGACCCAATTCCAACTAAATTACTTAAGGAGTTACTTCCTGTGCTTGGCCCATCAATGTTGAACATAATAAATTGCTCCCTGTCCTCCGGATCAGTGCCAACCTCACTAAAAATTGCAGAAATTAAGCCTCTGCTAAAAAAATGTAACTTAGACCCAGACATCCTAAAACTACCGACCAATATCAAACCTCCCGTTTCTTTCAAAAATCCTAGAAAAATCTGTCTCACTACAACTTACGGCCTTTCTGAAGACAAATAATATATATGAAAAACTTCAGTCCGGTTTTAGACCCCATCATAGCACTGAGACTGCACTTGTTAAGGTGGTAAACGACCTTTTATTGGCTTCTGACAAAGGTTCTGCATCTCTCCTATTGCTTCTTGATCTTAGTGCTGCCTTTGACACTATTGATCACTCCCTTCTCTTGGAGAGATTAGAGACCCTTGTTGGGCTAAGAGGACATGTTCTCGATTGGTTTAGATCTTATTTATCAGATAGACTTCAGTTTGTTTGTGTAGATGGCTTATCCTCTAACAAATCAAAGGTATGCTTTGGTGTTCCACAAGGCTCAGTCTTAGGACCACTTCTGTTCTCACTCTATATGTTACCTTTGGGTAATGTAATTCGAAAACATAATGTCAATTTTCACTGCTATGCCGATGACACGCAGCTGTATATTGCTATGAAACATGGAGAAGCCCCTAAATTAGCCACTATGGAAGCTTGTGTTTCAGATATACGAAGGTGGATGACAGAGAATTTTCTGCTCCTAAATTCAGATAAAACTGAAATGCTAGTTTTAGGACCTAAGAAACAGAGAGATTTATTGACAGACCTTACGCTGAACCTAAACGGATGTATAGTCATTTCACAAAAAAACGTCAAAAACCTTGGAGTGACCCTTGACCCGGATCTCTCATTTGACGATCACATAAAATATATTTCAAGGACAGCATTTTTCCATCTTCGGAATATTGCAAAAATCTGAAATTATTTATCAAAAATTGATGCAGAAAAACTAATCCATGCTTTTGTTACCTCAAGATTAGATTATTGCAATGTTCTATTCTCTGGTTACCCTGATAAATCAGTAAACAAACTTCAATTAGTACTTAATACGGCTGCTAGAATCTTAACTAGAACTAAGAAATTTGACCACATTAACCCAGTATTAGCCTCTTTACATTGGCTGCCTGTTAAGGCTAGGGCAGACTTTAAAGTACTACTGTTAACATATAAAGCTTTACATCAACTTGCTCCCACCTACCTCGCTGAATTAGTCCAGCCATACATACCCACGCGTAACCTTAGATCAAAGGATGCCGGTCTCCTAATTGTACCTAAAATTTCGAAACAAACAGCTGGAGGTAGAGCCTTCTCCTATAGAGCTCCTCTATTATGGAATGAGTTGCCAATCTGGGTTAGAAATGTAGATTCTGTTCAAACCTTTAAATCACAATTAAAAACATATCTTTTCAGTAAGGTCTATGGTTGAGTGTAATATGGCCCAGGGTACGAAGGTTGAACGGAAGGCTCGGATCTCATTCCGCCCTGCTGTCTTTGCCTTGCGGGTTCACATCTCCCCTGGGGTGTCCTCTCGATTGCTGCCTGGGGGGTGGAGTCACTGGCTCGCTATGGTTCCCTGTTGTTGCCTCTCGAGTAGCTTTTTGAGCAAAAACGATACCTCCAGGCTGCTGCCTGGGGGGTGGAGTCACTGGCTCGCTATAGCTCTCCTTTGTTCGCTCAATCCGAGTAGCTAGTGAACAAACTCTGATTATCCCAGTTAACTGTGGGGAGGAGTCACTGGTTCGCTTAGCTCTCCTTTGTTCGCTCAATCCGAGTAGCTAGTGAACAAACTCTGATTATCCCAGTTAACTGTGGGGAGGAGTCACTGGTTCGCTTAGCTCTCCTTTGTTCGCTCAATCCGAGTAGCTGGTGAATTAAACTCTGATTATCCCAGTTAACTGTGGGGAGGAGTCACTGGTTCGCTATAGTGCTCCGTTGCAGCCTCAATTCGAGTAGCTTTGTGAGCAAAAACTAAACCTCCCATATGCTCCTCGGAGTGTGGATGTCACTGGCTCGCTATAGCTCTTGTTTGTTCCACCAGCTCGAGTAACTTTGTGAGCAAAAACTAAACCTGCCCGAGTGGTCATGGTCGATTGGCGTCCCTGGGTTGATGCTCGGCATAGTGGGTGGGTGTTTTCCGGCCTATTGGGCCCTGTTTCGGGGTTTACCCTGTTCAGGGCCCCAGCTTCACTGGACCCCCCTGTCTCATTCTAAGATCTATGCTGCTATATTATGGTGCCGGGGACGTAGGGAACCAGGGTGTCTAATCTTTCCTGTGTCCTGTCTCTACTAACATCTGTCTGGACTTGTCCTGGGTTTACCCGTTCATGGCCATTGTCTCACTAACCCCCCTGTCTCCTTTTAAAGTATTATGTTCGGTATACTATTGTACAGGGAACTAGTGTCCAACCTTTCCCTGTGTTTGTGTCCACTTCTGTCAGGGGGACCGCTCCAGCTTGGAGCATATGCCGGATCCTCCCTGGGGCCCCTGACTGTGCGGCTGACAGAACAGCTGGTGCAACCGGAGCTTCTTCCTCCAAGTCCTATCAAATCCATCATCCCTCCTGGACATCCCGGACTATTTTGCGTTTTCAGTTTTCACACCTCGCTTGTTGTACTGTCATAAACTGACCCAGCCCAGCCAGAAGAGGACTGGTGATCCCTCAGAGCCTGGCTCCTCTCTAGGTTTCTTCCTAAATCTGACTTTCAGGGAGTTTTTCCTAGCCGCCGTGTGTCAACTTGTTCAACTTGTTGATGTTTGCTCTGTCGGATTCAGGCTGGTGATTGTAAAAGCACTTTGTGACAACTTTTGTTGTAAAAAGGGCTTTATAAATAAATTTGATTGATTGATTGATTGAATTACAGTTATTATAACAGGATGAACTAACCATATAACAGAATGAATTAGTGTTATAACAGCATGAACTAGATTGGTTACAATTTCTGCTGAAATTGTGATGTGTGCTTGCGGCCACCCGTAACCCTTGACTGTGTACTGATATCAACTGCCAACGTCCAGTTAGCACAGGGTTTAAATAGCAACGTCATCACATGACATGATTGTTTTGTAAACCTGCCCAGCAACTACAGAACTATTTTTGTTAAACATATTTTATTAAAATGTTTCCATCATGTACAAGAATATCATTCAACATCGTATATTCAAAATAGACACACAAAAAAATAACATGAATGCAAAACCTTATAAAACATTCACATATAGCGTTGGAGGTCTTTTATACATCATATTAATTTGGAAGTTAGAACCTAGACAATTACTTACTCATTGGGGCACTACCAACACAATGCATTTTTTCTCCAAATCAACACAGTTATAGTTCCAAACTTCCAACTTAAGTTTCAAGTTCATTGTCATACGTATAGGATACGCAAGTATTAAGTACAATGAAATTATTTCTGTAGCTGAGATACCTAGAACAGCGCAGTGTAAATATTCATATAGATACTAAAATATAAGTTGTTTGAATAAAGTTTACCCAGTGATGGAACCTTCACATACAAGAGTAGCTAGCTAGCTAGCGCGCGAACATTAGTTGTTTGAGTGTGAGCCTACACATACAAGAGTAGCTAGCTACGTTAGTTGTTTGAATGCTGCTGCATGCACCATAGTATGCAATGTGATAAACCTATCAGTCATTACTCATAAATAGCCCTTCACATTTATATATGTGGTCCAAAAGACTGCGGATTAGTGTAATTGTAAAAACAAAGTGGTAACCAGAATTCAAACTGGGTCGGGATGAAAGTGAATACAAACTAAATTAGCTTTTTGATATACCTTCAATTGCTGGCTCATGTATGTATACTACTTAATACAACCTTTAACCTGAAGCTGGCCAAACTGTAGAGAAAAAGCCTCCTCTGCAATGGAGATGCCAAGCAGAGATCTGGAACTGCTATAAATAAATAGAAACGAAATTCACATACAGACCAGGAACTGGGATTGGAAAGTAATGTATGACTAAGTATACAGTACAAATCAGTATGAAGCAGGGCCAAGCCTAGACTACTATGCAATAGAGATGTGGGGCACAGATCTGGATATGCTGGAGATAAACAGAATTTACACAGACCAGAGAGTGTCAATGGAAAGCAATGTATGACTGAGTACACAGTATATAAAATCACAAAGATTTAGCTTCACAAGTATATCACCTAAGCAGCAGGGCTGTATGCTTATGTTGTGACTTATGTGAATGACTTTAAGACAGCAAATGTCCCAAAAAACAACCCCTAGTCCTTAATCATTTGTTAAACTAGTTTTTGGTGACAGCGTATAATGTTTATTTTAGCCTCAAAGCTTTCCCTGCCGCCACCTTGATAATGTGCCACATAGCAGACAGATTAGAAGGTCAACAGTGACTAGTGTTTCCAGCAGGCAGCTAGATCAATCACTACATCATCAAATAATATCACACATGTATAAAACACAACGAATAGAGTGCGCACATCCCTACAATAAACATTGTAACTTATTAATTAATTAATGTAAGTTGCAATACACTACTGCCTCAGATGCTGTTTCTAATGAGGGACAAAACATGTAACTTGACATTCACTTGTCAAACCTACATTTTATCTTTGTTAAATATTAATAATGTAAGGACCTATGCATATATCTGACCACATGAAAATCAAACTTTAATGATGCACTAACACTGGTTTGAATCAGTTAGCACTGTCATTCCAATTGTAGCTAGTTTTATTAATTCCTCTAGCCAATTAATTCCTCTCAAGATACTGTTGTTTTCAAGCTATAAAGTAGCTTAAATTTAACATGACTTGTCAAAGTCCTATATATAAATGAAAACTAGAGTGCATACATAGAGCTACAATAAACTTCAAAATCTGTAAACTGATGCGTCACAGTTTCGAAGAAATTATCAGCAACATAGAAATTCCTGTCAGGTATTTTTACAATGCTAGCTAGCGTTAGCCAATTATTTACTCTCATATATTTCTTCACAATTAAATGGCTTAAACGTTTTAAATGACTTACCAACGTTTTATGACGATTAAACCAAAAGTCGTTGGTGAAATATTCCAATACAGCAGCTGATTTCGATATGACACTTGCGTCGGTCCACTTAATGCTGTAGGAGCAGCAACAGTTACACACGTTCTCATTATTTTCAGAGCGAGCAGCTTCCACGTGTTCTTCCAGAATGTTCTAGAATGTTCCGCAGCTGTGGCCAATCAGCAACGAGCAAACGCAGCTGTGACCAATCAGCAACAAGCAAACGCAGCTGTGGCCAATCAGCAACAAGCAAACGCAGCTCCGTGACTGTCTGTGTCAGTTGGATAGATTCATGGTCGTCTTCTACCTTCCATAATAACCACACCGTTTAAATAATTACATCAAGAGAATCCTATGAACCAGGCCGACATTTTGATGTATAATATGCATCTGTAACCTCCGAAATGTAGGCGCTATCACAATTTACAAACGACCTAAAAAACACTAACTAGCCTAAGTCTATTTCTTGACTGGAGATCCAAACAGTTTCAGTGGCTTGTCTATGGGGAGGCACTAGTTGGAAACAAAAGGGCATAACTTAATAACTATTGATGTTACGGCTAATATGTGGACATTGTTAGTGACAGCACAAATAGCTGAACGTTTTGATATGTCATTTGTGTGTATAGAATTGAAACTCTAGCAGCAGTTTCTAAATGTTCTCAACATTTTCTGCTGGAGGATTAATTAGCGACAATATCGTTAATATTTCATAAACTACAGAACGGAACCTTCTATAAAACAATAGCAACAAAATAGCACATTTTTACACCTTTTTTGTCCATCTAGTGCAAAAACTGTGGGAGGAGATATGGTGCTCAAAAAGTGATACAATAATATATATGTGAGATAACAACAGAGCTGTGCTCGAGACCACCTAAAGCGAGACCGAGACGAGACCGAGACCGAAGGGGGCCGAGACCGAGACGAGACCAAGACCGAAGGGGGCCGAGACCGAGACGAGACCGAGACCGAAGGTGGCCGAGACCGAGACGAGACCGATACCAAAGGGGGCCGAGACCGAGACCAGTCATATCAACACTAAATAATATGACATGTTTTTGGTCCAATGACCAATGTAAAAAAAACACTTGACCAACAGCATCAGATCATCTACTGTGTTGTCATCCTGAATTAAATGAATTTTATTAAAAGAGTATCTAGGCCTATTTATTGTCTTATGTAAACATAAAATACGAAAATAAAACCATGATTTTAAAATGCACAGGCTATGATATTAAAATTTCTAAAAATCGAATAAATGAAAATCCATCAAACTGTATGTCCTATGTTGATGTAGTAAATGCTAACACATTTTAGATCACAAGCGACTTGCAATCAAATGATTTGCGCATGATTGGCCGATAAACAAATCTATTTATAATTATTTATCCGTCCACAGGCATGCAGCTTCAGTTGTTTGTCTGCTTGAGCAGGACACGCAAACGAACCGGTTGCACTGCGCACAGTGTTCATTATTGTTACGAGTGCACATGAGACAGCAGCAAACTAACCCGGTTGAACTGCGCACAGTGTTCATATAGATCAGACCAAAACCCTTCCAGTTTAATAAAGATCGGACCAAAACGGGTTCAGTTTCATATAGATCGGACCATAACCGTTCCAGTTTTATGCTCTTTCTGCCGTATGCCCCCGGACTTATGTATGTCCCACGTCCTTCTGTGTGCATGAGTAATTTCATTTATCGCCCATTTGTAGTTAGCCTATTAATAATTATTGTTTATATTCGTTTAATTTCGATACAAAACAATATTTTGTTGAAGTCTCTTGTAGGCTATATGAATACACTGTGGTTCATTCGTTATTAATTATTGAGTGCAATAGGCGCATGACACATGAATGGGGCTGTATGTATTTGGCGGAATTCGTTCTGTTTATTTACTGAAACATATTTCTTTATAAACGTACCTCTTTTTTTGTAGTTCAACCAAGCCAATCAGACTATTGTCTATATGTATTCTCGTAGTATTTGTCTGTGTATCGCCCATTCAACCATTGCCATATAGGCTCAGTGAAGTGTGATCGGTGTCTGGGTACCGCAATTAGGGTACCAACGCCCAGCGGCGTGGGATTTTGGCGACAGGAAGGCAGTTTAGGTATCAAAAAACATGTAAATAGTAGTTTTATATATTGTTCGGTTTGTGATTTTGCAATTCTGAAAACGGGACAAGGTAAAATGCACGTATTTAGGAAAAGTCATGGAGGGACGTCGGCTGTAGCTTTTCAACATTATGTATGTATTTTAATTACTAACCGCTGTGTTTTTCGGACAAATTATTTATTTGTGCTCAATGTACTGAATATAGGCAAAACGAATATATTGGCTGATTGTGCAGACATGATCGAGCATATGTTTAAGATTGAAGTATTTACGTGAATGGGTGCACCCTCTAGCGACGCTGGGGGTGGGCTTTTCTTCAAAAGTAGATAGCCATTGGCGGGATAAGCCACATCAGAAAAAAACAGTCTGACTCTGGACGAAATACAGCCAATGGAAATACAGCCTCTACATGTCATACTAAAATATTTTTCTAGAAAAATTGTGGGCGATAATTTCTATGCTGGTCTCGGCTGGTCTCGGAAGAATTTACGAGTCCTTACTGTCCGAGACCGAGTCGAGACCGAGTCCAAATGTAACCGAGACCGAGACGAGACCGAGACCTTAAAAAGTGGTCTCGAGACCGGTCTCGAGACCGAGACCGGTCTCGAGTACTACAGCTCTGGATAACAATATGTGAGCTAGACCATTATCAAGCACACATAATAAGTGTTATAGCTGGATGAATTAGTGTTCTAACCGGATTAAGTAGTGTTATAACAGGATGTCTAAAATCCTACCTTTGTATTACTGTGGTTGTGACTCTGACAGTCAGTCTGCAGGATACCATCATACTTCTTCACCAGTTGGTCCCAAAATCCTTGGTATAGGGCGGGGCTATGGGTGTGGTCCTGGGCGGGGCTATGGGTGTGGTCCTGGGCATGGCCATGGGTGTGGTCCTGGGCGTGGGTGTAGCCCAGGGTGTGATCATTGGTGTGTTCCTGGGCGGGGCCATGGATAAGGTCCTGGGTGAGGCCATGGGTGTGGTCCTGGGCGGGGCCAGTTCTGGCAGCAGTGGGTGTGGCACTCTCGTAACCTGAGGTGCGGGAGGAGGCAGAGGCGGCGTCAGAGTCCTCCCCACAAACATAGAAGTGGCCGCCTCTGTATCCAGGAAAACAAGGTACAGCCAGGCTCCGCCGCTGCCAGGTCAAGGGTTGTAGAATGGGGTAACTCTCCCCCCAATCCCTCTCGCACCGTGTGCAAGTCCTGCCAAACCCAAGATGAGAGAACCTCCTGTCTTCGGTCTGATTCATTGAATGGGATGGAATTCATCTCGAATTGGTTAATAGGGATGAAGCTCCTATATGATTGGTTGAGAGGGATTGAGCTAGTCTTGGATTGGACCAGAGTGGGAGTTGACAGGTTTGAAACAGAAAGGCCAAAAGAGAGCTCTAAGATGCCTAGTCGTGATGGGCTGGAGCTGGAGCCTGATGTGGATGGTGATTGGTCAAGGAAATCGGATCGTGGTCCTGATTGGCTAAGGGAGACTGACGGAGCTAAAAGAAAAGGCTTCGAGGTGAAAACTGATGACTGGTTTAGTGGTTTGCAACATGAAGAAGATATGTCCAGTGAGTTTGGGTCCACACAGACAGGACAGTGGTCCAGTGGTTTTAGTCCTGGCTCAGGGCAGAGGTCAGGACAGTGGTCCAGTGGTTTTAGTCCTGGCTCAGGGCAGAGGTCAGGACAGTGGTCCAGTGGTTTTAGTCCTGGCTCAGGGCAGAGGTCAGGACAGTGGTCCAGTGGTTTTAGTCCTGGCTCAGGGCAGAGGTCAGGACAGTGGTCCAGTGGTTTTAGTCCTGGCTCAGGGCAGAGGTCAGGACAGTGGTCCAGTGGTTTTAGTCCTGGCTCAGGGCAGAGGTCAGGACAGTGGTCCAGTGGTTTTAGTCCTGGCTCAGGGCAGAGGTCAGGACAGTGGTCCAGTGGTTTTAGTCCTGGCTCAGGGCAGAGGTCAGGACAGTGGTCCAGTGGTTTTAGTCCTGGCTCAGGGCAGAGGTCAGGACAGTGGTCACGGTCAGGATAAGGGTTCAGTGACTGCTGTATGAAGCTGAAGGAGGAGCTGAAAGGAGTGTTTCTTGAAAGACAGGAAGACCCGGAGCACCTAGAGGGCCTGAAGGGGCTGTGTTGGTAAGGAATTGACCCTGACCCTGGGGTCAACCTGGGGTTACTAGGGGAAGTACTGGAAGACGAACAGTTACTGTCACAACAGCCTTCTTCCTGTGACAGAGGAGGAGGAGATACAGATAGGAGAGGAGGGGCGAAAGAAGGGGAGAAGGCCATTGGTCTGTGGAGAGGAGGGGCGGAGGATGTAGAGGAGGACATTGGTTGGAGGAGAGGAGGAGGAGGATGTGGAGAGGGCCATTGGTTTGAGAAGAGGAGGGGCAGAGGATGTGGAGAGGGCCATTGGTTTGAGAAGAGGAGGGGCGGAGGATGTGGAGAGGGCCATTGGTTTGAGAAGAGGAGGGGCGGAGGATGTGGAGAGGGCCATTGGTTTGAGAAGAGGAGGGGCGGAGGATGTGGAGAGGGCCATTGGTTTGAGAAGAGGAGGGGCGGAGGATGTGGAGGGGCCATTGGTTTGAGAAGAGGAGGGGCGGAGGATGTGGAGAGGGCCATTGGTTTGAGAAGAGGAGGGGCGGAGGATGTGGAGAGGGCCATTGGTTTGAGAAGAGGAGGGGCGGAGGATGTGGAGAGGGCCATTGGTTTGAGAAGAGGAGGGGCGGAGGATGTGGAGAGGGCCATTGGTTTGAGAAGAGGAGGGGCGGAGGATGTGGAGAGGGCCATTGGTTTGAGAAGAGGAGGGCGGAGGATGTGGAGAGGGCCATTGGTTTGAGAAGAGGAGGGGCGGAGGATGTGGAGAGGGCCATTGGTTTGAGAAGAGGAGGGGCGGAGGAAGTGGAGAGGGCCATTGGTTTGAGAAGAGGAGGGGCGGAGGATGTGGAGAGGGCCATTGGTTTGAGAAGAGGAGGGGCGGAGGATGTGGAGAGGGCCATTGTTCTGTATATTTCTGATTCTGGGCCGTGTCTCTCCGGACAAGATAGCTGTTGGCTCACTAAGTCACAAGAGCCAGACCTGATGACATCACTGTGACCATTCAGCAAAGCACACCCAGATGCTCCTTTAGAGAGGCTGGATGTCCTGCCCACCTCCCCAGCCGTCCTGAGGATACCTGGCATCTGGTGCTGGTCAGCCTCTTGCAGATGGATCTGCCAGCTGACACAGAGAGACAGGATAAAC
>CM055759.1:312965-370179 GCA_029465975.1 Dallia pectoralis
TAATATTAATATTCCTACCTGAGAATAAACTTTAATCTGGTTGATTGTCGGTCCAGTAGAACAGGGCTAGGGTTAGTCGGTATCCGTCCGGTTGGTCCAGTAGAACAGGGTTAGTCGGTATCCGTCCGGTTGGTCCAGTAGAACAGGGTTAGGGTTAGCCGGTATCTGTCTGTATCTGTCGGGTTGGTCCAGTAGAACAAGGTTAGGGTTAGTCGGTATCTGTCTGATTGATGTTCGGTCCAGTAGGACAGGGTTAGGGTTGGCCAGTATCTGTCTGTATCTGTCGTGTTGGACTGAGGAGGCGGTACTTTCAGCTCCAACATGTGATGGAATTTGACTCTTATTCCTCCAGTATGCCTTTAACCCTCAAACCGCCGACCACATGTATCATATCTCACATTATCAATCAACGTATTAGTAAAAAAACATGGGAATTCTTCAAATGCTGTCTAGATCCTAAAACTGATAAGCTGGATCAATCATGTTCTGACATGTTCTTATATCATGTTATATTGGATCCCTGTCTATTACATATTATATCATGTTATACTGGATCCCTGTCTATTACATATTATATCATGTTATACTGGATCCCTGTCTATTACATATTATATCATGTTATATTGGATCCCTGTCTATTACATATTATATCATGTTATACTGGATCCCTGTCTATTACTTATTATATCATGTTATATTGGATCCCGGTCTATTACATATTATATCATGTTATACTGGATCCCTGTCTATTACTTATTATATCATGTTATACTGGATCCCTGTCTATTACATATTATATCATGTTATATTGGATTCCTGTCTATTACATATTATATCATTTTATATTGGATTCCTGTCTATTACATATTATATCATGTTATATTGGATCCCTGTCTATTACATATTATATCATGTTATACTGGATCCCTGTCTATTACATATTATATCATGTTATACTGGATCCCTGTCTATTACATATTATATCATGTTATATTGGATCCCTGTCTATTACATATTATATCATGTTATATTGGATTCCTATCTATTACATATTATATCATGTTATATTGGATTCCTGTCTATTACATATTATATCATGTTATATTGGATCCCTGTCTATTACATATTATATCATGTTATATTGGATTCCTGTCTATTACATATTATATCATGTTATATTGGATTCCTGTCTATTACATATTATATCATGTTATATTGGATCCCTGTCTATTACATATTATATCATGTTATATTGGATCCCTGTCTATTACATATTATATCATGTTATATTGGATCCCTGTCTATTACATATTATATCATGTTATATTGGATTCCTGTCTATTACATATTATATCATGGTATACTGGATCCCTATCTATTACATATTATATCATGCTATACTGGATCCCTGTCTATTACATCATGTTATATTGGATCCCTGTCTATTACTTATTATATCATGTTATACTGGATCCCTGTCTATTATATCATGTTATACTGGATCCCTGTCTATTACTTATTATATCATGTTATACTGGATCCCTGTCTATTATATCATGTTATACTGGATCCCTGTCTATTACTTATTATATCATGTTATACTGGATCCCTGTCTATTACATATTATATCATGTTATACTGGATCCCTGTCTATTACATATTATATCATGTTATACTGGATCCCTGTCTATTACATATTATATCATGTTATACTGGATCCCTGTCTATTACATATTATATCATGTTATACTGGATCCCTGTCTATTACATATTATATCATGTTATACTGGATCCCTGTCTATTACATATTATATCATGTTATACTGGATCCCTGTCTATTACATATTATATCACGTTATACTGGATCCCTGTCTATTACATATTATATCATGTTATAATGGATCCCTGTCTATTACATATTATATCATGTTATATTGGATCCCTGTCTATTACATATTATATCATGTTATACTGGATCCCTATCTATTACATATTATATCATGTTATATTGGATCCCTGTCTATTACATATTATATCATGTTATATTGGATTCCTGTCTATTACATATTATATCATGTTATATTGGATTCCTGTCTATTACATATTATATCATGTTATATTGGATCCCTGTCTATTACATATTATATCATGTTATATTGGATCCCTGTCTATTACATATTATATCATGTTATATTGGATCCCTGTCTATTACATATTATATCATGTTATACTGGATCCCTGTCTATTACTTATTATATCATGTTATATTGGATTCCTGTCTATTACATATTATATCATGTTATATTGGATCCCTGTCTATTACATATTATATCATGTTATACTGGATCCCTGTCTATTACATATTATATCATGTTATACTGGATCCCTGTCTATTACTTATTATATCATGTTATACTGGATCCCTGTCTATTACATATTATATCATGTTTTACTGGATCCCTGTCTATTACATATTATATCATGTTATACTGGATCCCTGTCTATTACTTATTATATCATGTTATACTGGATCCCTGTCTATTACATATTATATCATGTTATACTGGATTCCTGTCTATTACATATTATATCATGTTATACTGGATCCCTGTCTATTACATATTATATCATGTTATATTGGATCCCTGTCTATTACATATTATATCATGTTATATTGGATCCCTGTCTATTACATATTATATCATGTTATACTGGATCCCTGTCTATTACATATTATATCATGTTATACTGGATCCCTGTCTATTACATATTATATCATGTTATATTGGATCCCTGTCTATTACATATTATATCATGTTATATTGGATCCCTGACTATTACATATTATATCATGTTATACTGGATCCCTATCTATTACATATTATATCATGTTATATTGGATCCCTGTCTATTACATATATCATGTTATATTGGATCCCTGTCTATTACATATTATATCATGTTATACTGGATCCCTGTCTATTACATATTATATCATGTTATACTGGATCCCTGTCTATTACATATTATATCATGTTATACTGGATCCCTGTCTATTACATATTATATCATGTTATATTGGATCCCTGTCTATTACATATTATATCATGTTATACTGGATCCCTGTCTATTACATATTATATCATGTTATATTGGATCCCTGTCTATTACATCATGTTATACTGGATCCCTGTCTATTACATATTATATCATGTTATACTGGATCCCTGTCTATTACTTATTATATCATGTTATACTGGATCCCTGTCTATTACTTATTATATCATGTTATACTGGATCCCTGTCTATTACATATTATATCATGTTATACTGGATCCCTGTCTATTACATATTATATCATGTTATATTGGATCCCTGTCTATTACATATTATATCATGTTATATTGGATCCCTGTCTATTACATATTATATCATGTTATACTGGATCCCTGTCTATTACTTATTATATCATGTTATACTGGATCCCTGTCTATTACATCATGTTATACTGGATCCCTGTCTATTACATATTACATCATGTTATACTGGATCCCTGTCTATTACATATTATATCATGTTATATTGGATCCCTGTCTATTACATATTATATCATGTTATACTGGATCCCTGTCTATTACATCATGTTATATTGGATCCCTGTCTATTACATATTATATCATGTTATATTGGATCCCTGTCTATTACATATTATATCATGTTATATTGGATCCCTGTCTATTACATATTATATCATGTTATACTGGATCCCTGTCTATTACTTATTATATCATGTTATATTGGATTCCTGTCTATTACATATTATATCATGTTATATTGGATCCCTGTCTATTACATATTATATCATGTTATACTGGATCCCTATCTATTACATATTATATCATGTTATACTGGATCCCTGTCTATTACTTATTATATCATGTTATACTGGATCCCTGACTATTACATATTATATCATGTTATACTGGATCCCTATCTATTACATATTATATCATGTTATATTGGATCCCTGTCTATTACATATATATCATGTTATATTGGATCCCTGTCTATTACATATTATATCATGTTATACTGGATCCCTGTCTATTACATATTATATCATGTTATACTGGATCCCTGTCTATTACATATTATATCATGTTATACTGGATCCCTGTCTATTACATATTATATCATGTTATATTGGATCCCTGTCTATTACATATTATATCATGTTATATTGGATCCCTGTCTATTACATATTATATCATGTTATACTGGATCCCTATCTATTACATATTATATCATGTTATATTGGATCCCTGTCTATTACATATATCATGTTATATTGGATCCCTGTCTATTACATATTATATCATGTTATACTGGATCCCTGTCTATTACATATTATATCATGTTATACTGGATCCCTGTCTATTACATATTATATCATGTTATACTGGATCCCTGTCTATTACATATTATATCATGTTATATTGGATCCCTGTCTATTACATATTATATCATGTTATACTGGATCCCTGTCTATTACATATTATATCATGTTATATTGGATCCCTGTCTATTATATCATGTTATACTGGATCCCTGTCTATTACATATTATATCATGTTATACTGGATCCCTGTCTATTACTTATTATATCATGTTATACTGGATCCCTGTCTATTACATATTATATCATGTTATACTGGATCCCTGTCTATTACATATTATATCATGTTATACTGGATCCCTGTCTATTACATATTATATCATGTTATATTGGATCCCTGTCTATTATATCATGTTATTATATCATGTTATATTGGATCCCTGTCTATTACATATTATATCATGTTATACTGGATCCCTGTCTATTACTTATTATATCATGTTATACTGGATCCCTGTCTATTATATCATGTTATACTGGATCCCTGTCTATTACATATTATATCATGTTATACTGGATCCCTGTCTATTACATATTATATCATGTTATATTGGATCCCTGTCTATTACATATTATATCATGTTATACTGGATCCCTGTCTATTACATATTATATCATGTTATACTGGATCCCTGTCTATTACATATTATATCATGTTATACTGGATCCCTGTCTATTACATATTATATCATGTTATACTGGATCCCTGTCTATTACATATTATATCATGTTATACTGGATCCCTGTCTATTACATATTATATCATGTTATACTGGATCCCTGTCTATTACATATTATATCATGTTATACTGGATCCCTGTCTATTACATATTATATCATGTTATATTGGATCCCTGTCTATTACATATTATATCATGTTATACTGGATCCCTGTCTATTACATATTATATCATGTTATACTGGATCCCTGTCTATTACATATTATATCATGTTATATTGGATCCCTGTCTATTACATATTATATCATGTTATACTGGATCCCTGTCTATTACATATTATATCATGTTATACTGGATCCCTGTCTATTACATATTATATCATGTTATACTGGATCCCTGTCTATTACATATTATATCATGTTATATTGGATCCCTGTCTATTACATATTATATCATGTTATACTGGATCCCTGTCTATTACATATTATATCATGTTATACTGGATCCCTGTCTATTACTTATTATATCATGTTATACTGGATCCCTGTCTATTACATATTATATCATGTTATACTGGATCCCTGTCTATTACATATTATATCATGTTATACTGGATCCCTGTCTATTACATATTATATCATGTTATATTGGATCCCTGTCTATTACATATTATATCATGTTATACTGGATCCCTGTCTATTACATATTATATCATGTTATACTGGATCCCTGTCTATTACATATTATATCATGTTATATTGGATCACTGTCTATTACATATTATATCATGTTATACTGGATCCCTGACTATTACATATTATATCATGTTATACTGGATCCCTATCTATTACATATTATATCATGTTATATTGGATCCCTGTCTATTACATATTATATCATGTTATACTGGATCCCTGTCTATTACTTATTATATCATGTTATACTGGATCCCTGTCTATTACATATTATATCATGTTATACTGGATCCCTGTCTATTACATATTATATCATGTTATATTGGATCCCTGTCTATTACATATTATATCATGTTATACTGGATCCCTGTCTATTACATATTATATCATGTTATACTGGATCCCTGTCTATTACATATTATATCATGTTATATTGGATCATTGTCTATTACATATTATATCATGTTATACTGGATCCCTGTCTATTACATATTATATCATGTTATATTGGATCCCTGTCTATTACATCATGTTATACTGGATCCCTGTCTATTACTTATATCATGTTATACTGGATCCCTGTCTATTACATATTATATCATGTTATATTGGATCCCTGTCTATTACTTATTATATCATGTTATATTGGATCCCTGTCTATTACTTATTATATCATGTTATATTGGATCCCTGTCTATTACTTATTATATCATGTTATATTGGATCCCTGTCTATTACTTATTATATCATGTTATATTGGATCCCTGTCTATTACTTATTATATCATGTTATACTGGATCCCTGTCTATTACTTATTATATCATGTTATACTGGATCCCTGTCTATTACATATTATATCATGTTATACTGGATCCCTGTCTATTACATATTATATCATGTTATATTGGATCCCTGTCTATTACTTATTATATCATGTTATACTGGATCCCTGTCTATTATATCATGTTATACTGGATCCCTGTCTATTACATATTATATCATGTTATACTGGATCCCTGTCTATTACATATTATATCATGTTATACTGGATCCCTGTCTATTACATATTATATCATGTTATATTGGATCCCTGTCTATTACATATTATATCATGTTATATTGGATCCCTGTCTATTACATATTATATCATGTTATACTGGATCCCTGTCTATTACATATTATATCATGTTATACTGGATCCCTGTCTATTACATATTATATCATGTTATACTGGATCCCTGTCTATTACATATTATATCATGTTATATTGGATCCCTGTCTATTACATATTATATCATGTTATATTGGATCCCTGTCTATTACATATTATATCATGTTATATTGGATCCCTGTCTATTACATATTATATCATGTTATATTGGATCCCTGTCTATTACATATTATATCATGTTATATTGGATCCCTGTCTATTACATATTATATCATGTTATATTGGATCCCTGTCTATTACATATTATATCATGTTATACTGGATCCCTGTCTATTACATATTATATCATGTTATACTGGATCCCTGTCTATTACATATTATATCATGTTATATTGGATCCCTGTCTATTACATATTATATCATGTTATATTGGATCCCTGTCTATTATATCATGTTATACTGGATCCCTGTCTATTACTTATTATATCATGTTATACTGGATCCCTGTCTATTACATATTATATCATGTTATATTGGATCCCTGTCTATTACTTATTATATCATGTTATATTGGATCCCTGTCTATTACTTATTATATCATGTTATATTGGATCCCTGTCTATTACTTATTATATCATGTTATATTGGATCCCTGTCTATTACTTATTATATCATGTTATATTGGATCCCTGTCTATTACTTATTATATCATGTTATACTGGATCCCTGTCTATTACTTATTATATCATGTTATACTGGATCCCTGTCTATTACATATTACATCATGTTATACTGGATCCCTGTCTATTACATATTATATCATGTTATATTGGATCCCTGTCTATTACTTATTATATCATGTTATACTGGATCCCTGTCTATTATATCATGTTATACTGGATCCCTGTCTATTACATATTATATCATGTTATACTGGATCCCTGTCTATTACATATTATATCATGTTATACTGTATCCCTGTCTATTACATATTATATCATGTTATATTGGATCCCTGTCTATGTTTACATATTATATCATGTTATACTGGATCCCTGTCTATTACATATTATATCATGTTATACTGGATCCCTGTCTATTACATATTATATCATGTTATACTGGATCCCTGTCTATTACATATTATATCATGTTATACTGGATCCCTGTCTATTACATATTATATCATGTTATATTGGATCCCTGTCTATTACATATTATATCATGTTATATTGGATCCCTGTCTATTACATATTATATCATGTTATATTGGATCCCTGTCTATTACATATTATATCATGTTATATTGGATCCCTGTCTATTACATATTATATCATGTTATACTGGATCCCTATCTATTACATATTATATCATGTTATATTGGATCCCTGTCTATTACATATATCATGTTATATTGGATCCCTGTCTATTACATATTATATCATGTTATACTGGATCCCTGTCTATTACATATTATATCATGTTATATTGGATCCCTGTCTATTACATCATGTTATACTGGATCCCTGTCTATTACTTATTATATCATGTTATACTGGATCCCTGTCTATTACATATTATATCATGTTATATTGGATCCCTGTCTATTACTTATTATATCATGTTATATTGGATCCCTGTCTATTACTTATTATATCATGTTATATTGGATCCCTGTCTATTACTTATTATATCATGTTATATTGGATCCCTGTCTATTACTTATTATATCATGTTATATTGGATCCCTGTCTATTACTTATTATATCATGTTATACTGGATCCCTGTCTATTACTTATTATATCATGTTATACTGGATCCCTGTCTATTACATATTACATCATGTTATACTGGATCCCTGTCTATTACATATTATATCATGTTATATTGGATCCCTGTCTATTACTTATTATATCATGTTATACTGGATCCCTGTCTATTATATCATGTTATACTGGATCCCTGTCTATTACATATTATATCATGTTATACTGGATCCCTGTCTATTACATATTATATCATGTTATACTGGATCCCTGTCTATTACATATTATATCATGTTATATTGGATCCCTGTCTATTACATATTATATCATGTTATATTGGATCCCTGTCTATTACATATTATATCATGTTATATTGGATCCCTGTCTATTACATATTATATCATGTTATACTGGATCCCTGTCTATTACATATTATATCATGTTATACTGGATCCCTGTCTATTACATATTATATCATGTTATACTGGATCCCTGTCTATTACATATTATATCATGTTATATTGGATCCCTGTCATGTTATATTATTACATATTATATCATGTTATATTGGATCCCTGTCTATTACATATTATATCATGTTATATTGGATCCCTGTCTATTACATATTATATATGTTATCTGGATGTCTATTACATATTATATCATGTTATATTGGATCCCTGTCTATTACATATTATATCATGTTATATTGGATCCCTGTCTATTACATATTATATCATGTTATACTGGATCCCTGTCTATTACATATTATATCATGTTATATTGGATCCCTGTCTATTACATATTATATCATGTTATATTGGATCCCTGTCTATTACATATTATATCATGTTATATTGGATCCCTGTCTATTACATATTATATCATGTTATACTGGATCCCTGTATATTACATATTATATCATGTTATACTGGATCCCTGTCTATTACATCATGTTATATTGGATCCCTGTTGATCATAGAGACCCATCTATTCACCCAATACACACCTATCACCTACAAACACTGCACAATAAAGGCACATAAGAAACACCCTCATGAAAGCTCATTTAAACTTTATTAACAACATTTTTGTAAAATAAAAACAATAAATAGAAAAGCAATTTAATTTTTCTATAACAACCGATCTGAAATCCACCGATCAGAATGAAAACATCTAATGAAAAATGACAACCCTAATTGATAAACCATAAAAAAACAGAATGCAAAATATAAACCAACAGGCTGTAATGGGGAAAGCCAGTGGGACTACACTACAAGAAATCATGACATTGTACATTTCCATCTGTAATATTCCATACAATTTCCACCATTAGACCCCGCCCACTATAAGCCACCCCACCAGTAGACCCCGCCCACAACAAACCATCCCACCATTAGACCCCGCCACACTATAATCCACCCACCATTAGACCACACCCATCATTAGACCATGGCCCACCTTACCATTAGACCCCGCCCAACTATAAAACTACACCACCATTAGACCCTGCCCCACCAGTACACCCCGCCCGCTATGAACCACCTCATTGTTAGTCCACGCTTCACTTTAAACCTCCACACAATTAAAATATTAAACCCCACCCCACCATTAAGCCACTCCCTCATCCTGGTCGATCATGGACGCCCTGCTGGAGAAGACATCAGCAAGCATGTGTTTGGGAATCTCTGAGCCGCGCACCTTCAGAGTATAGCAGGCATCCTCCACCTTGGAGAGGCTCTGTCGTAAGGTATGGAGCTTCTTACTAACCTGGGGACACCAAATCATTAACCAATTAACCCAGATACACACACACACACATCATACTCATCAAGGGACATCAAATCACTAACCAATTAACCCAGATACACTCACACATCATACTCATCAAGGGACATCAATGTTATCATTAACTAATCAAATTAATCCAGGCACACACACATTTTACTAACCTGGGGACATTAATTAATGAACCAATTAAGACAGACACAGCATACATCTCACCTCATAAGGACCAGTGTTACCGATGTAGGAGAAGCCATCATGGATCTGGCGCAAAAACATAGACACCTAAAGAAAAATCACACCATCAATCAAACCTGTGATGAATTGTGAGTGAAATGTGAGTGAGAAAAACCAACGAGTAGGGAAACTGAAGGTAGGGTACAGACAGTGGACCTACCTGGAACTGGGGGTACAGACAGTGGACCTACCTGGAACTGGGGTTACAGACAGAGGTCCTACCTGAAATTGGGGGTACAGACAGAGGACTTACCTGGAACTGGGGGAACAGACAGAGAACCTACCTGGAACTGGGGGTACAGACAGAGAACCTACCTGGAACTGGGGGTACAGACAGAGAACCTACCTGGAACTGGGGGTACAGACAGAGGACCTACCTGGAACTGGGGGTACAGACAGAGGACCTACCTGGAACTGGGGGAACAGACAGAGAACCTACCTGGAACTGGGGGCACAGACAGAGAACCTACCTGGAACTGGGGGTACAGACAGAGGACCTACCTGGAACTGGGGGTACAGACAGAGGACCTACCTGGAACTGGGGCTGAGGGTACAGAAAGAGGACCTACCTGGAAGGGTGTGTCCATGTCTCCATTGCCCACACTACTGATACACATTCTCATGAGCTCCCCAGTCAGATCGGCCACGCCCAGCAGGTAGTCTGTAGGGGTCACCTGAAAGGTCAGAACCTGGTGGGCCGCCACTGGCTGCTGGCCCTCAGTGCTCTCCTGGAAGTCAAATCAACAGTACAGTTACTGATGTGTCTGTCTGCCCGTCAGTCTGCCCGTCAGTCTGCCCGTCAGTCTGCCCGTCAGTCTGCCCGTCAGTCTGCCCGTCAGTCTGCCTGTCAGTCTAGTCAGGTTGTGTTGCAAACCTGGAACTTAGACCTGTATGGGTTAAGGCTTATTCAGCTCTCCAGAGGCATCCTGTCAGCTGACTGGTGAAAACAAGTAGTTTTGTGTTTTATTACACAAGGAATGTAGGGAAAGATGGCCAGATCCCAGGCCAGATTCAAACCCAGGCTGTAACCCACTGAACCACCCAAAGGCAAACTTCTATTTGAGAAATTGTCCCACTTCCTCCCTGACACTTATTTTTATTTATTTTACCTTAACACGTTTTAATACCTTAGAATAAGAGTCCTTCATGAAGAGCAGCTTAGCATTGATGTCTTCTAGGCTGATGAGAGTGCGATGTTTGATAAAGTGATGGAATGAAACCGCCTCTACGTACTCCTGGATACCTGATAAACAGCAGACAGGGGGGAGAGGGCAGGGGGGAGAGGGCAGGGGGGAGAGGACACGGGGGAGAGGGCAGGGTGCAGAGGGCAGGGTGGAGAGACTCCACAGTACAGTAACTGTCCTAGATTACAGACTCAATAGTACAGTAAAACATTTCTAACAAGTATAGTTCAACAACCATGTGTTTAAATACCTGGAGTGAAGGCTCTGTGGAACTGGTAGAGGTCTTCTCCTCTGAGCTCCTCAGCGATCAGACCAATCTTCTGCCTGACTCCTCCAAGCTTTACATCAGCTTCTGCCAGCACCTCCTCCACATCAGAAACACTGATGGAACAAGACATTAGCATCAGATCCTAATTAGACAGAACATGTAACCCAAAACCCTCTGAATGCAGACACCAGTTAGAAACATATTTACATCATCCATTACTTCATAATATACTGTTAACCTGTATATGTCAGCTTCTGACAGCAACGTCACCTGCAAAATGCTACTAGCTCTCAGCGCTACCAGCTCGCAGCGCTAACATAGCTACATGAATACATTATAAAAGTATAAGGGAATAAATAAGGGTTTAATGTATTGAATGATTACTGTGACAATAGAGAATTTCATTACCTGGTGACTCGATGAAGGAGGAAGATTGATCTCTTACTGTCTATGGTGACGTCTCTGCTGAGCTTCACCAAGCGTTCATATTTATCATGTTTAGTGTCAAGCTCCAGCTGAAAAACTGGGAAAAAATATACAGTATGTTTATTTCAGCGTTGATTAATGTAGAAAAGTCCCAATGAGACAGATGTCTATATGGAAGCCCAAATGAGACAGATGTCTTTATGGAAGCCCAAATGAGACAGATGTCTTCAAGGAAGCCCAAATGAGACAGATGTCTTTAAGGAAGCCCAAATGAGACAGATGTCTTTAAGGAAGCCCAAATGAGACAGATGTCTTTAAGGAAGCCCAAATGAGACAGATGTCTTTAAGGAAGCCCAAATGAGACAGATGTCTTTATGGAAGCCCAAATGAGACAGATGTCTTTAAGGAAGCCCAAATATAGGTTGTCTTGTCACAGTCTAGACATTTACTAATGACTCATTTGTCTGGCCATCAATCACAACTTAGTTAGCAGGCCATTACCTACCATACGAAATGTCTAGACTGTGACAAGACAACCTAAATAAATGTGCATATCAGTCAGTGCAACCAAAAGTATTCTAGTTGTGCTCTACCTTTGAATGCATCAATCACAGGTGAAGACAGGTTAACAGTCAGGTTAACTTTCTGGTTCGGGTCGCAGTTGTCCTTCTGCACAGAGTCAGTCTTTTTTTTTCGAGGGCAACCCTCACCTGGAGAGAGGAGAGACTATAATTAGATATGCTACATTTGTAACCAATGGGAAATGGGACCTTACCACTTCTGACAGGGAGAAATCCACCTAAACCAAACAGGTCACCTAAATACTCATATAATATGTTGGAACTGGGCCCAGTGCTTTATTATGATATGTAATCCAACCTAAACCAAAAACATGACAGCATTTATGTTATATTTAATGCAGCTTGTTTGACATGAGCCAATATGCGTTTCTCTTAAAAGTTCAAGGCACTTGTAAGTATTGGCTATTATTTACTAGTCTCTTAATAGTGTAAGTATTGTCTAATATTTATCTTTTATTTACTAGATCCATTTCTAACTTCCACATGATCAAACGCTTCGTATTATATCAGTCTGTAACATGTTTAATAGACTATGATTAACTCCCTATTATTCATAACAAGTTACATGACATTATTTGGTATATGAATATTAATGGAATTATCTGTAGTTTATTAAACATATTCCAACCATGGTAGGGATCCTCAACATCAACCAGCATGGATGTAATTACTGTACCTTCACGTTTACTCATAACTCCAGAAGTCGTGTTAGCAAATAGTAAACGTTTATAAATCCTTATCTGACCAAGTAAATAGCTGCCGAGCTGACTTTAATCCAAACCAAATGTATTATGATACCAATCAATCGCCTTAAACATTATTTGTAATTTCAGTCACAAAATATTTTTAAAGACTACACAAAATCCCCATAAACTGCTAAAACGCCATAAATGAAATGTGTATTGTTTTATGTAATGCAGGTGGATAAACACCATGTTTCGGATGTTTCTAATGTTCAGGCATGTCTACTAAACCCTCGGTCTGTTGGGTCTTGGACGCTTTATTCTCCTGTAAATTATACAGGTGCATTATGGGAAATGTGGTTTTGATAGAAGTTACGTAGTTACCATTTGGTGTTTTCATATAAACATGGTTGTAGTCATTAAACTGTATGCATTCAATTTAAAGTGTATATCATGCACAGGATGGAGTTTGTTTGTCACTTTAAAAATAGATTAAATAACTAATCTAAAATGACTGAAATGGTAAACTAATCTAAAAAAAAATAATGGTAAACAAACAACGGTTCATGTTCAAATGTTTCTGTTTAGTAGCCTATACATGTCTACATACCTTCCTAATAATTGTAGAATAAGTAATACATCTGTTCCTGTCTGGCCATTTGTGACCCCTCTGATTAGCTAGACAGATCTGATTTCTGTTTCACTGCTGAAAGCAAGCCCACATGTGTACGTGCCACTAGTCTAGTGGGTCTGTGGTCGGCCACTAGTCTGGTAGGTCTGTGGGTCTGCCACTAGTCTGGTGGGTCTGCCACTAGTCTGGTGGGTTGTGCATTAACACGGACCCGTTTTTATATTTACTTTAATTTAACTTGAGAAGAAGATTATGTACTTTTTTCCATATTATGGATGAAGTCAAACATTTTAAGATAACCGTTTATTTTGTATTTGTTGGGTTTAAAGTTAATAGAAAGTCACCTCCGGATAAAAGAACATAGCTAACAAAAAGTGGTATCACTCTATGCTTATATTTGGATTATAATTGTGAAGTTATTATGGCTTTTTACGCGGTACAAATTCAGTAGAATATTACATGAATACAAACATATATTTATTAATTTAGATCATCACAGACTGTGGAGTGATACACACTTTTTCCCTGACATTTTTTTTAAAAATATTAATAACAATATTTTCCCCGAAATAATCTTTCAAATGTGAATGAAATCCTTCCTCCTTTTTGTTGGATCTGCAGGAACATAGCCCAGCCGATAGTCCAGCCGATAGTCCAGCGGATAGTCCAGCCGATAGTCCAGCGGATAGTCCAGCCGATAGTCCAGCGGATAGTCCAGCCGATAGTCCAGCGGATAGCCCAGCCGATTGCCCAGCGGATAGCCCAGCCGATTGCCCAGCGGATAGCCCAGCCGATTGCCCAGCCCCCGGGCGGATGAGGGAGGACTATCCGGGTTATCAACTCAGATAGAGCCGGAGGGCGGTGGACATGCAGACGGGCACCAAGTAGGACCGATGTCTAGCTCGATATAAGCCTTCAGGAGACTGGACCTTCTGGATTTACACCAGATCGTGTTGTATTACAGTGTAATATATAATAATAATAATTATTATTATTATATGTAATATGAGCTGAATACGTGTGGTGATCAGGTGGCTGCCTTTCCGTTTCACCCAGGAGGTGTTTGAGCAGAGGATGGTTTCAATAGTAGTCGGTATCAGTGTGAAGGATTACATGTAAGGACTCATTCCAACTGCAAACATGGAGGATAAAGGCTCGTCGCAGGCAGCTCTGGATTTGCAGCGTGAAACCGAGAGGCAATATTGTGAACTGTGTGGGAAAATGGAGAACCTCCTTAAATGCGGTCGGTGTCGAAACTCATTCTACTGTAGCAAGGAGCATCAAAAGCAGCACTGGAAAATGCACAAGCTAATATGTAAGGAACCGGTTTCCAAACAGAAGCCAGGGGCAACACAGTCTGGGGACGGGGGGAAAGAGGGGATGACACCCCCCTCACAAAAAGGGCAACAACACCGAGAACCCGACCATAATACCGCGACACCCAGCGACCTAGAGACAAAAATAAAAGGTTTTATAACGAACGCGGAGTGTGAGGGGTCTGTAGAAGATAAAACGGGTTCAAATAACAAAAGCAGACCCAAAGGTCCAGACACGAACCGATCCCCGCCTCTGAAACTGGCCCTGGAGTACATAGTTCCGTGTATGAGTAAACACGGGATCTGCGTGGTGGACAACTTCCTGGGGTTGGAGACCGGTCTGGAAATCCTGGAGGACGTTAAAACCTTACATAAAACCGGGAAGTTTACAGACGGTCAGTTGGTCAATCAGAAAAGTGACTCTACTAAAGATATTAGGGGGGATAAAATCACCTGGATCGAGGGCCAGGAACCAGGTTGTGAGAAGATCCGCTTTCTGATGAGCCAGATGGACGACCTAGTCAGACACTGCAATGGTCAACTGGGGAACTACACTATAAACGGACGGACTAAAGTAGGTAGACACGTGTTAGGATGTTTATTATGGGCCATATACGCCTATATACTAGGAGTGGTTCTATCAGCTATATACTAGGAGTGGTTCTATCAGCTATATACTAGGAGTGGTTCTATCAGCTATATACTAGGAGTGGTTCTATCAGCTATATACTAGGAGTGGTTCTATCAGCTATATACTAGGAGTGGTTCTATCAGCTATATACTAGGAGTGGTTCTATCAGCTATATACTAGGAGTGGTTCTATCAGCTATATACTAGGAGTGGTTCTATCAGCTATATACTAGGAGTGGTTCTATCAGCTATATACTAGGAGTGGTTCTATCAGCTATATACTAGGAGTGGTTCTATCAGCTATATACTAGGAGTGGTTCTATCAGCTATATACTAGGAGTGGTTCTATCAGCTATATACTAGGAGTGGTTCTATCAGCTATATACTAGGAGTGGTTCTATCAGCTATATACTAGGAGTGGTTCTATCAGCTATATACTAGGAGTGGTTCTATCAGCTATATACTAGGAGTGGTTCTATCAGCTATATACTAGGAGTGGTTCTATCAGCTATATACTAGGAGTGGTTCTAACAGCTATATACTTGGTGTGGTTTTAACAGCTATATACTAGGAGTGGTTCTAACAGCTATATACTAGGAGTGGTTCTAACAGCTATATACTAGGAGTGGTTCTATCAGCTATATACCAGGAGTTGTTCTAACAGCTATATACTAGGAGTGATTCTATCAGCTATATACTAGGAGTGGTTCTAACAGCTATATACTAGGTGTGGTTCTATCAGCGATATACTAGGTGTGCTTCTAACAGCTATATACTAGGTGTGGTTCTAACAGCTATATACTAGGTGTGGTTCTAACAGCTATATACTAGGTGTGGTTCTAACAGCTATATACTAGGCATGGTTCTAACAGCTATATACTAGGTGTGGTTCTAACAGCTATATACTAGGTGTGGTTCTAACAGCTATATACTAGGTGTGGTTCTATCAGCTATATACTAGGAGTGGTTCTATCAGCTATATACTAGGTGTGGTTCTAACAGCAATATACTAGGAGTGGTTCTATCAGCTATACACTAGGTGTGGTTCTAACAGCTATTTACTAGGTGTGGTTCTAACAGCTATATACTAGGTGTGGTTCTAACAGCTATATACTTGGTGTGGTTCTATCAGCTATATACTAGGAGTGGTTCTAACAGCTATATACTTGGTGTGGTTCTAACAGCTATATACTAGGAGTGGTTCTAACAGCTATATACTAGGTGTGGTTCTAACAGCTATATACTAGGTGTGGTTCTAACAGCTATATACTAGGTGTGGTTCTAACAGCTATATACTAGGTGTGGTTCTAACAGCTATATACTAGGAGTGGTTCTATCAGCTATATACTAGGTGTGGTTCTAACAGCTATATACTAGAGTGGTTCTATCAGCTATACACTAGGTGTGGTTCTAACAGCTATTTACTAGGTGTGGTTCTAACAGCTATATACTAGGTGTGGTTAGGTGTGGTTCTAACAGCTATATACTTGGTGTGGTTCTATCAGCTATATACTAGGAGTGGTTCTAACAGCTATATACTTGGTGTGGTTCTAACAGCTATATACTAGGTGTGGTTCTAACAGCTATATACTAGCTGTGGTTCTAACAGCTATATACTAGGTGTGGTTCTAACAGCTATATACTAGGTGTGGTTCTAACAGCTATATACTAGGTGTGGTTCTAACAGCTATATACTAGGTGTGGTTCTAACAGCTATATACTAGGTGTGGTTCTAACAGCTATATACTAGGTGTGGTTCTATCAGCTATATACTAGGAGTGGTTCTATCAGCTATATACTAGGTGTGGTTCTAACAGCTATATACTAGGAGTGGTTCTATCAGCTATACACTAGGTGTGGTTCTAACAGCTATTTACTAGGTGTGGTTCTAACAGCTATATACTAGGTGTGGTTCTAACAGCTATATACTTGGTGTGGTTCTATCAGCTATATACTAGGAGTGGTTCTAACAGCTATATACTAGCTGTGGTTCTAACAGCTATATACTAGGAGTGGTTCTAACAGCTATATACTAGCTGTGGTTCTAACAGCTATATACTAGGTGTGGTTCTAACAGCTATATACTAGGTGTGGTTCTAACAGCTATATACTAGGTGTGGTTCTAGCTATATACTGTGCTATATACTAGGTGTGGTTCTAACAGCTATATACTAGGTGTGGTTCTAACAGCTATATACTAGGTGTGGTTCTAACAGCTATATACTAGGTGTGGTTCTATCAGCTATATACTAGGAGTGGTTCTATCAGCTATATACTAGGTGTGGTTCTAACAGCTATATACTAGGAGTGGTTCTAACAGCTATATACTAGCTGTGGTTCTAACAGCTATATACTAGGAGTGGTTCTAACAGCTATATACTAGCTGTGGTTCTAACAGCTATATACTAGCTGTGGTTCTAACAGCTATATACTAGGTGTGGTTCTAACAGCTATATACTAGGTGTGGTTCTAACAGCTATATACTAGGTGTGGTTCTATCAGCTATATACTAGGAGTGGTTCTATCAGCTATATACTAGGTGTGGTTCTAACAGCTATATACTAGGAGTGGTTCTATCAGCTATACACTAGGTGTGGTTCTAACAGCTATTTACTAGGTGTGGTTCTAACAGCTATATAGGTGTGGTTCTAGGCTATTTACTAGGTGTGGTTCTAACAGCTATATACTAGGTGTGGTTCTAACAGCTATATACTTGGTGTGGTTCTATCAGCTATATACTAGGAGTGGTTCTAACAGCTATATACTTGGTGTGGTTCTAACAGCTATATACTAGGAGTGGTTCTAACAGCTATATACTAGCTGTGGTTCTAACAGCTATATACTAGCTGTGGTTCTAACAGCTATATACTAGGTGTGGTTCTAACAGCTATATACTAGGTGTGGTTCTAACAGCATCATATCAGTGAACAAAATAGCTAGCGGGAAAAAGCTGTCACGCGCTGAGTCTGACAGCTCAAGTGATGGCAGTTAGAATGACGTGGGTAACGTTGGGTGGGCTACAAATCTCCTCAGAGAAGTACGTTAGGTGGGCTACAAATCTCCTCAGAGAAGTACGTTAGGTGGGCTACAAATCTCCTCAGAGAAGTACGTTAGGTGGGCTACAAATCTCCTCAGAGAAGTACGTTAGTTGGGCTACAAATCTCCTCAGAGAAGTACGTTAGGTGGGCTACAAATCTCCTCAGAGAAGTACGTTAGGTGGGCTACAAATCTCCTCAGAGAAGTACGTTAGGTGGGCTACTTATCTCCTCAGAGAAGTACGTTAGGTAGGCTACAAATCTCCTCAGAGAAGTACGTTAGTTGGGCTACAAATCTCCTCAGAGAAGTACGTTAGGTGGGCTACAAATCTCCTCAGAGAAGTACGTTAGGTAGGCTACAAATCTCCTCAGAGAAGTTTGTTAGGTAGGCTACAAATCTCCTCAGAGAAGTTTGTTAGGTAGGCTACAAATCTCCTCAGAGAAGTACGTTAGGTAGGCTACAAATCTCTTCAGAGAAGTACATTAGGTAGGCTACAAATCTCCTCAGAAGTACGTTATGTGGGCTACAAATCTCCTCAGAAGTACGTTAGGTAGGCTACAAATCTCCTCAGAGAAGTGTGTAGTGCAGGAAACAAATTGCTATTGTAATTTGGCAACAAAGACTTTAAATTTCATGGAAACAAAAGAAGTGCTCGTTGGAAAACCTGTGGCACAACTATCAGAGATGCAGCTGTTAGGTATCACCTCCCTGCATACAACTCTTCATGGTATTCCTCTGTTATGTGTCACCTCCCTACATACAACTCTTCATGGTATGCCTCCTGGACTCCTGTAGCAGTGGTCTGGTCTCCCGTAGCAGTGGTCTGGTCTCCAGTAGCAGTGGTCTGGTCTCCCGTAGCCGTGGTCTGGTCTCCCGTAGCCGTGGTCTGGTCTCCCGTAGCAGTGGTCTGGTCTCCCGTAGCAGTGGTCTGGTGTCCCGTAGCAGTGGTCTGGTCTCCCGTAGCAGTGGTCTGGTGTCCCGTAGCAGTGGTCTGGTCTCCAGTAGCAGTGGTCTGGTCTCCTGTAGCAGTGGTCTGGTGTCCCGTAGCAGTGGTCTGGTGTCCCGTAGCAGTGGTCTGGTCTCCAGTAGCAGTGGTCTGGACTCCTGTAGCAGTGGTCTGGTGCCCCGTAGCAGTGGTCTGGTGCCCCGTAGCAGTGGTCTGGTCTCCAGTAGCAGTGGTCTGGACTCCTGTAGCAGTGGTCTGGTCTCCAGTAGCAGTGGTCTGGTCTCCCGTAGCACTGGTCTGGTCTCCTGTAGCAGTGGTCTGGTCTCCAGTAGCAGAGGTCTTGTCTCCCTCAGAAGCCTGTGTGTTTAGTTTACTGTGTCCATCTTTCTCATTACAAAACAGAGGTCAGCTAGTTTTCTGGTTTTCTCAGACTTCTTATTTCCAGCTGTCTTGTTTGCAGCTCAGCTGTGTTCTCGTTGTTGACATTAGATGTAGTGTTTATCAGAAAGGGGTTAGGGTTTATCCACAATACATCCCTGGAGCGTGACACATGGTATATTTCTATATAAATGCATCTGAAGGTGTAACTGATAAGGCAACTGCATATCAACTATTAATATACTCTTAACTGCATCATTGGAAAAAAAAATGCTTACATCTCTGAAAACAGGATGTCTGTAATCATTAGCTGCACATCTCTCACTGGTCGTTAATGAAGTGGATGGACAGACATAAATAAGGCTCCATGATACGACTTTAGCACAAGTTAGTGGTCGTTGCGTAGTGTTTAATTTAATTCATTTGAAACATGTCCTAACATAAAAACACAGTAGCCTAATGGCATTTGTTATGTTAGTCCACCGTTCCTTTTTTGTCATAAGTACAGACTTTTGAAAACCACTGATAGTGATGTCTGATTTGAACCGCTCGTTTTATAAAGATGCTCAACGCTTCACTCGAGTCATTATTTTACTTTCCTCATATCCCTGAATGTGTTTTGCTTTGAGGTGAACAGTTTGTTACTTCCAATCGCAACCGCTGTCGTCCAACATATTTGGCAGATTACCTTTTTCTGCTTTTTGTCTGACTTTCAACCCGAACCATAACCATAAATGAAGTTTCACTGGTCTTTTTGACCAACTCCTCTTGGTTGTGTGCAACACTTTCAGACATTATTTATGAACACGGCTGTATCTGTATGTGAGCTGCTGGCGTAGGCTGATGACGTAGCCAAAAGCTATTATTATTTCCGGAGGACTCTACCGCGGTAAGACAGTTTAGAAACGTGAAAAAATACACGTTAAATTCTAAGCGCACTGACAGGATTTGTGGGGTTTTAGACTTTCTCCGGGTACTCTTTATGACTCTGTTATCGTTTCCAGTTTTACAGTAACATCAGTCACAATCCGAGGTTACCAAGACAACCAGTTCGCCATATGAAGCAGGTCTTCCTGCACGTATCACACGTCCTGCAGTCTACTGGCTGATGACGTGCATATTTCCACACAATGGCTGCCTTCGTCACTTCATGTTTTGCTTCACATTCTCTGTGATAGTGTGTGTGGTAATGGTAGCTTCTCTATCTCTGTTTTGTGTCAGAGCTGCCTTCACAAATACAGACAGGTGTTTCAATCAAAAATAACATTATTGTTATCCAAAAATCCAGAGATTTACTGTTGACTATTAAACCCTCCAGCTAATCAAAAGCTGACATCCCCAGATGTGTTAGTAGAGGTGGGTGTGTGTGTATGTGGACTGGTTTGGAGTTGTCTAGGCTGGAGAATCAGGAAAAATATTCCTCATGCTTGATTTAAAAAACTTGCTAGTTAATAAGTTAATATGTAATGGACTGAAATAGTTTTAATTCTGATACTGTTTGTTTTGCATGTTTCCATCCAGAATCGTTTTAATAAGGTTTAGGCTTTTCCCGGCTCTGTGTTTTGACAACGTGTGCGCTTGTCAGGATACGGTCACGTTTGTCAACATATTTGCGTCGTTTAACTAAGCCTCCATCTCAACATGATTAGTACTACTTACCCTCTAGTTAGGATACAGAGTTAGTATTATTATAATAACACATCAGTAATGATCACTACTAGTTACCCTCATCATCACTCTAGTTAGGATACAGAGTTAGTATTATTATAATAACACATAATCAGTAATGATTTTACTCTTGTCTGTAGTTGCATCACTCAAGGCCAATGTTTCTTCCCTGTAGGCGATGGTGGCGTGTTACCCTGGCGACGGGGCCGGATATGTGAGGCACGTGGACAACCCAAACAGTGATGGACGATGTGTAACCTGTATTTACTACCTAAATCAAGACTGGAATGCCAAGGTGAGAACATCACATATTATGGGTTAATTATTCCTAAAGCCATGGTGGTCATTATTCCTAAAGCCATGGTGGTTACAGTATCTGATCAGTGGAGTATTGTGGTGGTTACAGTATCTGATCAGTGGAGTATTGTGGTGGTTACAGTATCTGATCAGTGGAGTATTGTGGTGGTTACAGTATCTGATCAGTGGAGTATTGTGGTGGTTACAGTATCTGATCAGTGGAGTATTGTGGTGGTTACAGTATCTGATCAGTGGAGTATTGTGGTGGTTACAGTATCTGATCAGTGGAGTATTGTGGTGGTTACAGTATCTGATCAGTGGAGTATTGTGGTGGTTACAGTATCTGATCAGTGGAGTATTGTGGTGGTTACAGTATCTGATCAGTGGAGTATTGTGGTGGTTACAGTATCTGATCAGTGGAGTATTGTGGTGGTTACAGTATCTGATCAGTGGAGTATTGTGGTGGTTACAGTATCTGATCAGTGGAGTATTGTGGTGGTTACAGTATCTGATCAGCTAATCTTAACAGGCTCAATATCCTTCTCCCTTATTGGTTGACTTTTTTTGTTGATGGACTTTATAAAGAGGCTTTTTGCATAATATGACCATGATAAAAATCTAATGAGTTGTTTTGATGGCGTATTGATATTCTGCCAATCCATCTTTTACACTTGTTTTGGTACAGCCACGGTATACAAACGCTGATAGTGGCAATCCAGTCTGTAGACAACCAACTCAGTATTGCAATTAGCAAAACTATGATTCTTCTGGTAAAGGTCATGTGGATATTGGGATTGATTGAGTGCTGTATCTCCTGTGTTATAGGAACATGGAGGTATTCTACGCATCTTCCCAGAGGGGAAAGCTCAGTTTGCTGACATTGAACCCAAGTTTGACCGGTTGTTGTTCTTCTGGTCGGATCGACGGAACCCACACGAGGTCCAACCAGCTCAGGCTACCAGGTCAGTTACTAAAAACATATCTTTAAATCCACTACCTATGCTATATCTATACCTAACCTCTGACCTGTACTCTATCATACACTTTGACCTGTAGCTCATCACACATCCTGACCTCATTAGTACTGGTGTCCATTTCCACATTAGTACTCTTTTATAGGTTCCCTGTGTTTGGTCATGTCTCTTCATTACACACACACCTGGTGTCCATGCCCTCATTAGTAGAGTATATAGGTTCCCTGTGTTTGGTCATGTCTCATTATTACACACACCTGGTGCCCATTCTCTCATTAGTAGAGTATATAGGTTCTCTATGTTTGGTCATCTCTCATCATTACACACACCTGGTGTCCATCCCCTCATTAATACTTGTATATAGGTTCTTTGTGTTTGACCATGTCCATTTTCAAACGTATAGTCCATGACATGCATCCGGTTCTGTTGTGGAAAACGAAGGGTTTTAACAAACGTATTGAAATATCATGTGCTGTCTCACAGATATGATATCTCTCTGACTGCTCTTCTCTGTCCCAGGTATGCCATCACAGTGTGGTATTTTGATGCAGATGAGCGAGCTAGGGCAAAAGAGAAATACCTGACAGGTAAATAATCTTACCAGTACTCTACAACAGGGGTTCTCAAACCTCTCTCTGTGACATTCGTAGTAAATCCTACTAACTAGGTTCCTGTGTGTATCCAGGAGCTGGGGAGAAAGGTGTGAAAGTGGAACTGAACAGACCGTCAGAACCCAGCTAGTGAGATCTAGACCCAGGCCTCAGCTGAAGACCTCCACCAGCAGTACCACTGGACATCAATGCCTCTGTCCTGCAGAAAGAGGACTCCGATAAACAGGATTAGATGGGTGACAACGGAGAAACAGTTTGGAATAAAAAATATGTTGCCCTTTTGACTCTCCTGGAGGTCTATGGGTTACGGAATGATGTGTCCAAGTATGGACAGGACTTCAAGGTGCATCAAAACCATGTTTTGGGTTCCTGCTCTATGGAACCCTGTATCAGAACCATGAGTTGGGTTCCTGGCCTATGGAACCCTGTATCAGAACCATGAGTTGGGTTCCTGCTCTATGGAACTCTGTATCAGAACCATTAGTTTGGTTCCTGCCCTATGGAACACTGTATCAGAACCATTAGTTTGGTTCCTGCCGTATGGAACACTGAATTAGAACCATGA
The DNA here is from genome assembly GCA_029465975.1 of Dallia pectoralis. NCBI lineage: Eukaryota > Metazoa > Chordata > Actinopteri > Esociformes > Umbridae > Dallia > Dallia pectoralis. The sequence continues at coordinate 337,951 of CM055759.1, forward strand.
TTTGGGTTTCTGCCCTATGGAACACTGTATTAGAACCATGAGTTGGGTTCCTACTCTATGGAACCCTGTGGTTAGGAACATGTGGTCACCTCTGTCTATGACAAAGCATTCTTGTTCATAAATAACTTCATGAAGGGACCAGGGTTGAACTTGTTGTGGAGACTGATTGCTGGCACAATAGAATCGGACATTTATCAGGTTTTGTGGTTAATGCCTTAAAGGTATAGGATTAACATTTGTTTATAAGTGTTACTTAACAAGATATATAACTGTCGATATACAGAAATATATCCAGTGTTACTTAACAAGATATATAACTGTCGATATACAGAAATATATCCAGTGTTACTTAACAAGATATATAACTGTCGATATACAGAAATATATCCAGTGTTACTTAACAAGATATATAACTGTCGATATACAGAAATATATCCAGTGTTACTTAACAAGATATATAACTGTAGATATACAGAAATATATCCAGTGTTACTTAACAAGATATATAACTGTCGATATACAGAAATATATCCAGTGTTACTTAACAAGATATATAACTGTCGATATATAGAAATATATCCAGTGTTACTTAACAAGATATATAACTGTCGATATACAGAAATATATCCAGTGTAACTTAACAAGATATATAACTGTCGATATACAGAAATATATCCAGTGTTACTTAACAAGATATATAACTGTCGATATACAGAAATATATCCAGTGTTACTTAACAAGATATATAACTGTCGATATACAGAAATATATCCAGTGTTACTTAACAAGATATATAACTGTCGATATACAGAAATATATCCAGTGTTATTTAACAAGATATATAACTGTAACAAGATATATAACAGAAATATATCCAGTGTTACTTAACAAGATATATAACTGTAACAAGATATATAACTGTATACAGAAATATATCCAGTGTTACTTAACAAGATATATAACTGTCGATATACAGAAATATATCCAGTGTTACTTAACAAGATATATAACTGATATCAGAAATATATCCAGTGTTATACAAGAAATATATCCAGTGTTACTTAACAAGATATATAACTGTCGATATACAGAAATATATCCAGTTACTTAACAAGATATATCCAGTGTTACTTAACAAGATATATAACTGTCGATATATAGAAATATATCCAGTGTTACTTAACAAGATATATAACTGTCGATATATAGAAATATATCCAGTGTTATACAGAAATATATCCAGTGTTACTTAACAAGATATATAACTGTCGATATATAGAAATATATCCAGTGTTACTTAACAAGATATATAACTGTCGATATATAGAAATATATCCAGTGTTACTTAACAAGATATATAACTGTCGATATATAGAAATATATCCAGTGTTACTTAACAAGATATATAACTGTCGATATACAGAAATATATCCAGTGTTACTTAACAAGATATATAACTGTCGATATATAGAAATATATCCAATGTTACTTAACAAGATATATAACTGTCGATATACAGAAATATATCCAGTGTTACTTAACAAGATATATAACTCTAGTGTCGATATATAGAAATATATCCAGTGTTACTTAACAAGCACTATGTGATGTTTACATTTCTGAAAGTCAGCATTGAAACAAATATGTAATTGTTGTTTGCAGAATATTTTCTTTAAGTTTTTGATGTACTACAATCCTCATTGTAATCTAGTAGCATTCATTATCGTCGGTGTACATTTTAGATGATTTTGGTATGGCACAGTAAACGATTTAATAAGTGGAAGAGAAAGCTTTATTAAATCTCTATGCCTATTCACAATGATGTTTAAAAAATACTGTGCACTTTATGCATTGCTGTAGCACTAGTAACTGATCAGCATTTGCATGTTTTGGGAATGCTTTTCAAATGTAATTTGTTGTTTCAGCAGTGTTTTGTAAATGCACTTATTCATGATTCTTTTATGACATGTTGCAATCTGAATTAAAAACACATTTTCTGACCATTCTTTTGTGTTTGGATTTTCTTTTTGATCAGCATGTTGCTGTTGCCTAACCTTTACCCCACATACCTGCACCTCACGTACCTGTACCTCTCGTACCCTCATCTCACGTACCTGTATCTCACACGTGTACCTCACAAGAAGCAGATAAGCTACGTTGGTGACACAGTGTGCACAGCTCATTACATATCTGTCTGAACTCATACTATACCTTTGTCAAAAACATTAACAATATGACAGTAATTATCTCGACTGCATAAATCTGTATTCATTATCATAGATCCCATGAACTGTGTTTGCTTAGTCCAGCCAGCAGAGGGCACCACTGCCATAGATTCACATTACAGAACAGCTATTGAGGTTTGGGTTCACCACTATCTGATTCAGAATGAGCTTTATATGTAAATTAACAATTAACATAAGTAATAAACAAGTGGGAGATCATGTGGGAAAAATGAATGTACATGTATATATTATATATATATATATATGTAACATAGTTCTAAATGAATTTAATAGTTATATTATGATGTTCCATTTCCTCTCTTGCTGTTGGCATGTGGATGGAATTGAAGATCACAGAGGATAAAGTCTACGTCTAGTCATAAATAGTTGTAAGATAATTATTATTATATTTTTATAATTGTTATATAAAGACCACATAATGTCTCTCAGTAGAATTAGAATGACTTCTGTGGTGTTTTATAAATAGTTATTTGTTCTAGATTAAGAATTAATTATGTACAGAATGTATTTTTCCTCAGCAAAGAGAAAACATTGATATATAACCATTGAAACATTAGAGATGTGTGAAAAAAACATTGTAAATAACATTGTAAATCGAAATTGATGCATATTAAATATTTTTTATTATTTCTGCATAGGCTTTATTACATGTATACATGTTTTGTACAAGTTCCTTTTTGAAGATGACTTTAAAAATATGCCAGACTTCTTGATTTATTTGAGGATTGGGTAGAAAACAGAAAGTAAAAAACGGTGATATTCAACCCTTAGACAGGTCGTCAGGAGTGATGTGCAATAAAGCCAGAGAGCCAATCGAAGGTCTTTACAAAAAAGTTCAGGAGCAATATAAGCTCCTCAGAATCCGGGCTCTTTGATTAAGAGCCAATGTGAACCTTAGATGTGTGCTGAGAACCAATGGGAAGTTTCAGTAGTGGCTGAGTTCCTCTGGGGGCAGGGCTTGTTGTGGCTCCTCCCCTCCTATGTATACCGAGATGCTTCCACTTGGGCTGTCCCAGTCGTAGCTGTCTGCTGTCAAACTGGGTCAGAATAGACACATTAGATCCCCATTAGATCCACACCCTGGACTAGCTGGCAATATATCCGGGATCCTTGATAATCTTTACAGGGTTTATCTGGGTAACCGTAACATTTACAGGGTTTATCTGGGTAACCCTAACCTTTACAGGGTTTATCTGGGTAACCCTTACAGCGTTTATCTAGGTAACCCTAACCTTTACAGGGTTTATCTGGGTAACCCTAACCTCTACAGGGTTTATCTGGGTAACCCTAACCTTTACAGGGTTTATCTGGGTAACCCTAACCTCTACAGGGTTTATCTGGGTAACCCTAACCTTTACAGGGTTTATCTAGGTAACCCTAACCTTTACAGGGTTTATCTAGGTAACCCTAACCTCTACAGGGTTTATCTGGGTAACCCTAACCTTTACAGGGTTTATCTGGGTAACCCTAACCTCTACATGGTTTATCTGGGTAACCCTAACCTCTACAGGGTTTATCTGGGTAACCCTAACCTTTACAGGGTTTATCTGGGTAACCCTAACCTCTACAGGGTTTATCTGGGTAACCCTAACCTTTACAGGGTTTATCTGGGTAACCCTAACCTTTACAGGGTTTATCTGGGTAACCCTAACCTCTACAGGGTTTATCTGGGTAACCCTAACCTTTACAGGGTTTATCTGGGTAACCCTAACCCTTATGGTTTATCTAGGTAACCCTAACCTCTACAGGGTTTATCTGGGTAACCCTTACAGGGTTTATCTAGGTAACCCTAACCTCTACATGGTTTATCTGGGTAACCCTAACCTTTACAGGGTTTATCTGGGTAACCCTAACCTCTACAGGGTTTATCTGGGTAACCCTAACCTTTACAGGGTTTATCTGGGTAACCCTAACCTATACAGGGTTTATCTGGGTAACCCTAACCTTTACAGGGTTTATCTGGGTAACCCTAACCTTTACAGGGTTTATCTGGGTAACCCTAACCTCTACAGGGTTTATCTGGGTAACCCTAACCTATACAGGGTTTATCTGGGTAACCCTAACCTTTACAGGGTTTATCTGGGTAACCCTAACCTCTACAGGGTTTATCTGGGTAACCCTAACCTATACAGGGTTTATCTGGGTAACCCTAACCTATACAGGGTTTATCTGGGTAACCCTTACAGGGTTTATCTAGGTAACCCTAACCTCTACATGGTTTATCTGGGTAACCCTAACCTTTACAGGGTTTATCTGGGTAACCCTAACCCTAACCTTTACAGGGTTTATCCTGGGTAACCCTAACCCTTATGGTTTATCTGGGTAACCCTAACCTGGTATTTAGGTTCTGTGGTATGATGCTCCATGCCAGGTCATCATCACTGTCGTAGCGACGAGGGTTGTCAAAGAAGTAGGCCCTGGAGGAGAAGATATGTCCTGGGAGCCCAGAACCACTCTGTAGAATCAGAACAGCAGATATTAGTGAATTGCTATGTGGTTAGACTCATATGGTTAGACTCATGTGGTTAGACTCATATGGTTAGACTCATATGGTTAGACTCATGTGGTTAGATTCATGTGGTTAGACTCCTATGGTTAGACTCATATGGTTAGACTCATATGGTTAGACTCATGTGGGTAGACTCATATGGTTAGACTCATATGGTTAGACTCATATGGTTAGACTCATGTGGTTAGACTCATATGGTTAGACTCATGTGGTTAGACTCATGTGGTTACTCATGTGGTTAGACTCATGTGGTTAGACTCATATGCTTAGACTCATGTGGTTAGACTCATATGGTTAGACTCATGTGGTTAGACTCATCTGGTTAGACTCATATGGTTAGACTCATGTGGTTAGACTCATATGGTTAGACTCATGTGGTTAGACTCATCTGGTTACTCATGTGGTTAGACTCATGTGGTTAGACTCATCTGGTTAGACTCATATGGTTAGACTCATGTGGTTAGACTCATATGGTTAGACTCATGTGGTTAGACTCATCTGGTTACTCATGTGGTTAGACTCATGTGGTTAGACTCATCTGGTTAGACTCATATGGTTAGACTCATGTGGTTAGACTCATGTGGTTAGACTCATGTGGTTAGACTCATGTGGTTACTCATGTGGTTAGACTCATGTGGTTAGACTCATATGCTTAGACTCATGTGGTTAGACTCATATGGTTAGACTCATGTGGTTAGACTCATCTGGTTAGACTCATATGGTTAGACTCATGTGGTTAGACTCATATGGTTAGACTCATGTGGTTAGACTCATCTGGTTACTCATGTGGTTAGACTCATGTGGTTAGACTCATCTGGTTAGACTCATATGGTTAGACTCATGTGGTTAGACTCATATGGTTAGACTCATGTGGTTAGACTCATGTGCTTAGACTCATGTGGTTAGATTCAGTAGTAGAATAGTAAAACTGATATTAATTTATAATATAAGCAAATATGACTACTCTGATATTAAATGCACAGTTTAACATTAAGATTCAATTGATATGATGTTATTAAATCAGAATCACAATCAAAATCAGACTGATTTCAAACTGAAATTAACATTGTGTTATGAGACATAAATCAATGTAATGATTAATGATATTAATAATATGACAGAGATCGCGGGTACAAGCGGCCGAAATGTGTTTTCTCAGAAAGGTGGCTGGCCTCTTCCTTAGGGATAGGGTGAGAAGCTCAGTCATCCGAGAGGAACTCGGAGTAGAGCCGCTGCTCCTTTGCATAGAAAGGAGCCAGTTGAGGTGGTTCGGGCATCTAGTACGAATGCCACCTGGGCGCCTCTCTAGAGAGGTGTTCCAGGCACGTCCAGCTGGGAGGAGACCTCGGGGAAGACCCAGGACTTGGTGGAGAGATTATATCTCCACACTGGCCTGGGAACGCCTCGGGATTCCCCAGTCAGAGCTGGCTAATGTTGCCCGGGAAAGGGAAGTTTGGGGTCCCCTGCTAGAGCTGCTACCCCCGCGACCCGACCCCGGATAAGCGGTTGAAGATGAGATGAGATGAGATGAGATGAGATGAGACTATGACAGCAGAGAGATGTTAATATTCTGTAGTTGCCTATAAGACAATTCTAAGATAATTACAAGACAATTATAAGATAATAATATTATGATATTAGGTTGATATTAATATTATTATATTAGGTTGATTTTAATATTATGCTATTAGGTTATTTTTAATATTAGGATATTAAGTTGATTTTAATACTATGATATTAGGTATATTTTAATATTAGGATATTAAGTTGATTTAAATATTATGATATTAAGTTGATTTGAATATTAGGATATTAAGTTGATTTTAATATTAGGATATTAGGTATATTTTAATATTTTCTCTAATTATAATTTAACTGATCTCGTTTATGTTCTTCTCAGTTGTCCTTACCCTGTCCTGGTTGATTTTAATATTATATTATTTTAATATCATCTCCAGTTATCATTGAATTGATCTCCTCCATGTTCTTCTCAGTTGTCCTTACCCTGTCCTGGTTGGGCCGACGGACCCTAAAGATGAACACCACCAGGGAGGTGGGCAGTAGCTCCCACACAAACAGGATCACCCCAAACACCATGTAACCAGCGTCCCCCAGCGCTGACCGCAGATCTGCCTGACACACAAACCTCTCTGCTTAAACACTCATCAAGATAGTCTGCATAATACAGACTCTTTAAACAATCCCTGATCTAAGACCAGCTTTCTTATGAAAAAGGATAAAAAGGATTAAATAGGAATATGTAGACAGGAAAGACCAGATCCAAGACCAACGCTCAGATGACAGGAAAGACCAGATCCAAGACCGTCAGTCAGAGATGCTTTCTGAATATCGACCATGAAGTGAACTAGCATGTAGAATTTAGTTCCATCTAGTTCCTGGTATAATGCTGGTATAATGCTGGTATAATGCTGGTATAATGCTGGTATAATGCTGGTATAATGCTGGTATAATGCTGTTATAATGCTGGTATAATGCTGGTATAATGCTGGTATAATGCTGGTATAATGCTGGTATAATGCTGGTATAATGCTGGTATAATGCTGGTATAATGCTGTTATAATGCTGGTATAATGCTGGTATAATGCTGGTATAATGCTGTTATGATGCTGGTATGATGCTGGTATGATGCTGGTATAATGCTGGTATAATGCTGGTATAATGCTGGTATAATGCTGTTATAATGCTGGTATAATGCTGGTATAATGCTGGTATAATGCTGGTATAATGCTGGTATAATGCTGTTATAATGCTGGTATAATGCTGGTGTAATGCTGGTATAATGCTGGTATAATGCTGGTATAATGCTGTTATAATGCTGGTATAATGCTGGTATAATGCTGGTATAATGCTGGTATAATGCTGGTATAATGCTGTTATAATGCTGGTATAATGCTGGTATAATGCTGTTATAATGCTGGTATAATGCTGGTATAATGCTGGTATAATGCTGGTATAATGCTGGTATGATGCTGGTATGATGCTGGTATAATGCTGGTATAATGCTGGTATAATGCTGGTATAATGCTGGTATAATGCTGGTATAATGCTGGTATAATGCTGGTATAATGCTGGTATATTGCTGGTATAATTCTGGTATATTGCTGGTTCTGTCTCCCATTACCTGGTCAGACACATTGTACCAGTCGTAGTCAAACGAGTTGATGGTCTTGATGTTAGTGAGGGCCAGTGCCACCAGGTTATAACAGGCTCTGGAGGCATAGAGGAGAATCACAGTGGTTCCTATTGCTGTCACCTGACACACAGATGTTCCCTGTAGACACAGTTAAAACACTAAGGTTAAAGGTTAAAGGTTAGGAATAGGGAATATGGAATATGGATATCTAAAATCCTGGTCCCCTCAAGAATAGAACACAAATGGTTGCGTGTGTGTGTGTGTGTGTGTGTGCTACCTTGCTCTCCAGGTAGATATTGGCCAAGGACATTTTAGCGATCTTGTAGAGGCAGAGGGAGAGAGAGACAGCACACAGGACAAACAGGGTGTCATTGATGGTCACTCTAATCAGCACCAGGGTTTGGGCCTCAGTAGAGGTCATCCTCACCAGAAGAGCACAAGTCAAATTGACCACTAGAAAGACCACGCTGACTAACAGGAAAAGGAGGTAGAGAGGGAACCTGTGGAACAGGAAACAAGTGGTGTGAGTTTGGTGTGTGGTCAAAGTATGGAGCCATTAAATCCACCAGGATCTTTAGTGAGCTTGTATAGGTGTGTGGTCAAAGTATGGAGCCATTAAGTCCACCAGGATCTTTAGTGATCACAACGTAATAGATCCAGTTCAGCCTAGATCCAACATGCCATCATAAAATTCATATTTGTAGGGACATTTTGCCTTTATCACTAATAACTTTAGAGGGTTAGAAAGAAATCCTATTTTCAGTTTTGTGGAGTCTGTACATTTAATGCGTAATATTTATTTACATTATTTCTTACCTGTAGTTTAGAAGCTGTGGTGAGTGTTTAGATTTAGCCTTGAACACAACCTGTTGACATAGTAACAGAAATTACCTTTAACCCCATTGGATCTACTCTTCAGAAAAAACAAACTAACAAGCTGTCTCAGTTCTGTTTTCTCTGTTCTAAAGATACAGACTTTCATTTGAAACCGGAACCCCTAGCAGAGGAAAAACTGACATCAAAATAGCAGAATGTTAAATGACTAGATTGTGTCTGCAATTCACAGACATGGGGAGAAGGGTTTGGCATGCTAGTTCCACTGACATTTATTGAAAGACTGGCTAACTGGTTTATTGGCTCTCTGAAATGACAGCTTTGTATGGGTGCTGTTTACTTCCTTCTTTATATGGTAACTTAATGATGACAAGTAAAGCTTTCAGTACCACATGTCAGTTATAGAGAATTTCCCAGACATGCTTTGAACAGTTTCATAACAAAATGAAATATATTTTAGCTACCAGCCTCGGCATCTAAGACAAACCCGTCAAATGGACAGTGATACCAAATGGTGACCTTTACACTTTGACCTCTCTGAGGCATGACCTCCCTGATCTCCCTGGGCAATGACTTGACAGCCTGGTCTCACACAGTTTTGTATGTTCACTCTTTAACTAACGAGTCTAACAAGTTCCCATGGTCCCATCTGCTGATAGACCACTCTCTCAACCAATCACTGATCTGGATGGACAGGTGCTTCTGTTTAGACCAATAGAAACTTATCTTATTTTAGATGTGTGCAATCAGTTCCAAGTCGGAATGCCTGCAGACATGGTCAGTTGTGGTTCTCATTTGTCAAGATGAATGTCCTACTTACCTCAAACCCTAAATGCTAACCTCAAACCCTACACGCTAACCTCAAACCCTAAATGCTAACCTCAAACCCTAAATGCTAACCTCAAACCCTAAATGCTAACCTCAAACCATAAACGCTAACCTCAAACCCTAAACGCTAACCTCAAACCCTAAACCTCAAACCCTAAATGCTAACCTCAAACCCTAAATGCTAACCTCAAACCTAAACGCTAACCTCAAACCCTAAACGCTAACCTCAAACCCTAAATGCTAACCTCAAACCCTAAATGCTAACCTCAACCCTAAACGCTAACCTCTCACCCTAAACGCTAACCTCTCACCCTAAACGCTAACCTCTCACCCTAAACGCTAACCTCAAACCCTAAACGCTAACCTCTCACCCTAAACGCTAACCTCAAACCCTAAATGCTAACCTCTCACCCTAAACGCTAACATCAAACCCTAAATGCTAACCTCTCACCCTAAACGCTAACCTCAAACCCTAAACGCTAACCTCTCACCCTAAACGCTAACCTCTCACCCTAAATGCTAACCTCAAACCCTAAAAGCTAACCTCCCACCCTAAATGCTAACCTTAAACGCTAAACGCTAACCTCTCACCCTAAACGCTAACCTCTCACCCTAAACGCTAACCTCAAACCCTAAATGCTAACCTCTCACCCTAAACGCTAACCTCTCACCCTAAACGCTAACCTCAAACCCTAAACGCTAACCTCCCACCCTAAATGCTAACCTTAAACGCTAAACGCTAACCTCTCACCCTAAATGCTAACCTCAAACCCTAAACGCTAACCTCAAACCCTAAACGCTAACCTCTCACCCTAAACGCTAACCTCAAAACCTAAACGCTAACCTCCCACCCTAAACGCTAACCTCCCACCCTAAATGCTAACCTTAAACCCTAAACGCTAACCTCTCATCCTAAACGCTAACCTCAAACCCTAAACGCTAACCTCTCACCCTAAACGCTAACCTTAAACCCTAAACGCTAACCTCTCACCCTAAACGCTAACCTTAAACCCTAAACGCTAACCTCTCATCCTAAACGCTAACCTCAAACCCTAAACGCTAACCTCTCACCCTAAACGCTAACCTCAAACCCTAAAGGCTAACCTCTCACCCTAAACGCTAACCTCAAACCCTAAATGCTAACCTCTCACCCTAAACGCTAACCTCAAACCCTAAACGCTAACCTCTCACCCTAAACGCTAACCTCTCACCCTAAACGCTAACCTCAAACCCTAAAAGCTAACCTCCCACCCTAAATGCTAACCTTAAACGCTAAACGCTAACCTCTCACCCTAAACGCTAACCTCTCACCCTAAACGCTAACCTCAAACCCTAAATGCTAACCTCTCACCCTAAACGCTAACCTCTCACCCTAAACGCTAACCTCAAACCCTAAACGCTAACCTCCCACCCTAAATGCTAACCTTAAACGCTAAACGCTAACCTCTCACCCTAAATGCTAACCTCAAACCCTAAACGCTAACCTCAAACCCTAAACGCTAACCTCTCACCCTAAACGCTAACCTCAAAACCTAAACGCTAACCTCCCACCCTAAACGCTAACCTCCCACCCTAAATGCTAACCTTAAACCCTAAACGCTAACCTCTCACCCTAAACGCTAACCTCAAACCCTAAACGCTAACCTCTCACCCTAAACGCTAACCTCTCACCCTAAACGCTAACCCTCTCCACTGGCCCTAACTCACAGAGAAACTGGTGAGTTGCAGAGAGACTGGAGAGACGCAGAGAGACTGGAGAGACGCAGAGGTTTCACTCACCTGTGCAAAGTAAAGGTTCATGAGGCTGAGTGTGAAGAACTGGAGACAGACTGGGAAGCAGTAGAGAAGCCAGAAGGAGAGTGGTCCCAGACTGTTGGCCGTCACACAGTTCCTGAAGTAGAAGGAGAAGAGGATGGCCCGGAGAGCAGCCCAGAACAGACAGAGGAAGAGGAACACAGTCTGATAGCTGAATCGCTTGTGTTTGTAGCACAGGACCATCCAGAGCTGCAGGTAGATGAAGAGGAACAGCAGGGAGTAGAACCCAGTGTAGACCACAGTCAGGCCCAGCTTCACATAGTGGGGCACAGCAGGGGTCAGTGTGGGCAGAGGCAAGGACTCGTTGGTCCCTGACAGAAACTGTGAGGACAAATAGCTCACAGGGGCCTCCATGGCTGGTCAGTTCTACCTGGAGGGAGGAAAACAAAGTAGTATCCTCCTCGTCTCCTCGTCTCTCCTCTCTGAATGCACTGTAGTAGCCTCCTCGTCTCCTCTTCTCCCTCAATGGTCCACTCCCACGTCTCGGTGTTCCTGCTTCAATATTGATCACAGATCCGGTTCTCTACAATATGACAACTCACAGATCCAGTTCTCTACAATATGACAACTCACAGATCCGGTTCTCTACAATATGACAACTCACAGATCCGGTTCTCTACAATATGACAACTCACAGATCCGGTTCTCTACAATATGACAACTCACAGATCCGGTTCTCTACAATATGACAACTCACAGATCCGGTTCTCTACAATACGACAACTCACAGATCCGGTTCTCTATAATATCACAACTCACAGATCCGGTTCTCTACAATATGACAACTCACAGATCCGGTTCTCTACAATATGACAACTCACAGATCCGGTTCTCTACAATATGACAACTCACAGATCCGGTTCTCTACAATATGACAACTCACAGATCCGGTTCTCTACAATATGACAACTCACAGATCCGGTTCTCTACAATATGACAACTCACAGATCCGGTTCTCTACAATATGACAACTCACAGATCCGGTTCTCTACAATATGACAACCCACAGATCCGGTTCTCTACAATATGACAACTCACAGATCCGGTTCTCTACAATATCACAACTCACAGATCCGGTTCTCTACAATATCACAACTCACAGATCCGGTTCTCTACAATAACACAACTCGCAGATCCGGTTCTCTACAATATAACAACACACAGATCTGGTTCTCTACAATACTGTATGACAACTCACAGATCCGGTTCTCTACAATACTGTTTGACAACTCACAGATCCGGTTCTCTACAATACTGTTTGACAACTCACAGATCCGGTTCTCTGTCTTCCTGGCAGTACAGCAGTTGGGTCGTGATTTGCTGAGAGAAAAGTGCAAGGAGTGAATGAGGATATTAGGCTGTAAGAGAACGGAGAAAAGCAAAGGAAGAGAGACAGGGTAAAAGAATAACACGCGTGACTTCCTGCTTGAGTGAGTCTGTGAGAGAGTAGTGGAGCCAGTGACTGTAGGCTGGAGCACATGATCTGTGTGGATAATAAGATGTTTGTCAGCTGAAAACCCAGGGGCGGAGCTCTGGGCGGGAAACTAAGGAACAGGATGATAGGCCTGAACAACTGAGAGATGAAACCAGATGCTTGATAGGAGGAGAGAGAAGAGGAAGGATGAGAGGAGAAGAGGAGTGACAGCAGAGGAGACAGGGGAGGGGAGGAGTGAGAGAAGAGTGGAGTAGAGGTGTTAACAGAGAAGAGGAGTGACAGGAGAGGAGACGGGTGAGAAGAGGAGTGAGAGCAGAGGAGACGGGGAACAGACCAGACTTGTTGTAGAAAAACTTTAGAGAATTAGTTAAGGAGTGGGTGAAGTAAAAATAATGTAATCTTTTGCTTCTCCAGGGTATATTGTTTACTGAAGGGACGGTAATAAAAGCCAGATGGAGATGCAGAATGTTGATTCTAGACTAAAGGGTTTCTTTCAATCATGAGAGGGTTTGTAACTACTGATTGAGTGGTAAGATTGTAATCTGAATGACTATTAAACATAGACAAATAGAGGAAGAGAGAAAGCAGAAGAGAGTCAGAGAGCAGGGAGTGTGGGTCTGTCCTAGTGACTAAATATGGTCAGATTAAACCAATGTTCCCAGGAAACACGGTGACCAATATAAATACTGGGTTAGTACTGACCCTTAACCTCCACCGGCTGACCTCTCGGGGGCGCTGTGGGGCACATTCATCACTGTTGTTGCAACGCCACCATATTTCCTTTTTGGGTGCATTTTGGGTTGTGGGTCTATAAGGACATTATCATTGGTTTTGGGTTGTGGTTCTATAAGGACATTATCATTGGTTTTGGGTTGTGGTTCTATAAGGACATTATCATTGGTTTTGGGTTGTGGTTCTATAAGGACATTATCTTTGGTTTTGGGTTGTGGTTCTATAAGGACATTATCTTTGGTTTTGGGTTGTGGTTCTATAAGGACATTATCATTTGTTTTGGGTTGTGGTTCTATAAGGACATTATCATTGGTATTGGGTTGTGGTTCTATAAGGACATTATCATTGGTGAGCCAAAACATTATGACCACTCATATAAATACACTGATGAGCCAAAACATTATGACCACTAATAAATACACTGATGAGCCAAAACATTATGACCACTCATATAAATACAGTAATGAGCCAAAACATTATGACCACACATATACATTCACATACATGTATGCAATAGAAATTCCCTGGAACCATCAGCTGCTCAGGATTGTAACTAAACACTGTATTGTGTAATGTTAATGAGAACCAGTAGATGGCAGCATAGTAGCACTATAAGTAATATACCCAATGCTCTCAGATCTGATTAAGTCTAAATATGAGGATTAAAAATGTAATTTAAATTCTAATTAAAGTTGGGAAATACATCCTTACACCAGGAATATATAAACACAGTACCAGTCACATGGAATAATAAAGTAAACAAAAGTGTTAAACAAAAAAAATGTGTCCACAACCATCTCCACTGTCTTTAGAGCATTGGAGTGTCCCCAGCTTGACGCACTGTAATGTAATATTGAACATTCTTTAAACTAGCCGCACTATGCCTTTGTGACAGCTTTTCATGCTCATTGCATTCTCTCAACCAGCTTTATGAGGTGGTCATCTGGAATGTTATTCAAACAGTCAATGAGGTGGTCATCTGGAATGTCATTCAAACAGTCAATGAGGTGGTCGTCTGGAATGCTATTCCAACAGTCTATGAGGTTGTCATCTGGAATGTCATTCAAACAGTCTATCAGGTGGTGATCTGGAATGTTATTCAAACAGTCAATGAGGTGGTCGTCTGGAATGCTATTCCAACAGTCTATGAGTTAGTCATCTGGAATGCTATTCCAACAGTCTTTGAGGTGGTCATCTGGAATGCTATTCCAACAGTCTATGTGTTGGTCATCTGGAATGCTATTCCAACAGTCTATGAGTTAGTCATCTGGAATGCTATTCCAACAGTCTATGAGTTAGTCATCTGGAATGCTATTCCAACAGTCTATGAGTTGGTCATCTGGAATGCTATTCCAACAGTCTATGAGTTAGTCATCTGGAATGCTATTCCAACAGTCTATGTGTTGGTCATCTGGAATGCTATTCCAACAGTCTATGAGTTGGTCATCTGGAATGCTATTCCAACAGTCTATGTGTTGGTCATCTGGAATGCTGTTCCAACAGTCTATGTGTTGGTCATCTGGAATGCTATTCCAACAGTCTTGAATTGGTTTCCACATATGCTAAACATTTGCTGGCTGCTTAGCTTTTTAACTTGGAAGTGTAAGTCATCCAAAACCACGTTGATGGTGTGTTGGTTGAATGATTGTGGAGGATGGGTCATCTGTTACAGCACTCTATCACTTTGTCTGATCAAACAGCCCTCTCTTTACAAAGACGTCTAAGAGTTTTTCAAGGTGAATGGAACAAAGGTTTGTATGAAAACAGATGGATAGTGCTTATGGATAAATGATCTTCCTTCGGGACATTAGCCAAAAGGTTGTGTAGATAATCAATAGAACCAGTTTCAGAGCTTTAATGATTGTGAAAAACTGTCACTGACCCATAGGCTGAACCAGGGCCAAGTTCAACCAATCAGAGAATTATCTCAGCATGGTTAGAGGGTGATTAGGGTACAATGACGTGCAGTTCAGCGGCAAGCTTCAAATGATCGGTACAAAGCTTCACTGAGTTACTGTCATATTGCCCTCAGATGTTATGTAATGGCAAACTCACAGAGAGGGGAACAAAAAGAAAAAACAAGAGACCTAAAGGGAGAGAGGAGAGAGAGAGGGGGAAGGAGAGAGTGGGTGGGAGGTGTTTAGGGAGAGGGAAGAGGGAATGTTTAGTCATTCCAAAAGCTTGATTCTATGGTCAGAGACATTTTTCTGGGTCGGGAGGAAAGCTTTAGATCACTGTCTATAGCTCCTTCTACTCTACTCAACTCCACCCTCTCTATGTTTTCATGTCTATAGCTTCTCCTGCTCTACTCAACTCCACCCTCTCTATGTTTTCATGTCTATAGCTTCTCCTGCTCTACTCAACTCCACCCTCTCTATGTTCTCATGTCTATAGCTCCTCCTACTCTACCCAACTCCACCCTCTCTATGTTCTCATGTCTATAGCTTCTCCTGCTCTACTCAACTCCACCCTCTCTATGTTCTCATCTCTATAGCTCCTCCTACTCTACTCAACTCCACCCTCTCTATGTTCTCATGTCTATAGCTCCTCCTACTCTACCCAACTCCACCCTCTCTATGTTCTCATGTCTATAGCTCCTCCTTCTCTACTCAACTCCACCCTCTCTATGTTCTCATGTCTATAGCTTCTCCTGCTCTACTCAACTCCACCCTCTCTATGTTCTCATGTCTATAGCTCCTTCTACTCTACCCAACTCCACCCTCTCTATGTTCTCATGTCTATAGCTCCTCCTTCCCTACTCAACTCCACCCTCTCTATGTTCTCATGTCTGTAGCTCCTCCTTCTCTACTCAACTCCACCATCTCTATGTTCTCATGTCTATAGCTCCTCCTACTCTACCCAACTCCACCCTCTCTATGTTCTCATGTCTGTAGCTCCTCCTTCTCTACTCAACTCCACCATCTCTATGTTCTCATGTCTGTAGCTCCTCCTTCTCTACCCAACTCCACCCTCTCTATGTTCTCATGTCTGTAGCTCCTCCTTCTCTACTCAACTCCACCATCTCTATGTTCTCATGTCTGTAGCTCCTCCTTCTCTACTCAACTCCACCCTCTCTATGTTCTCATGTCTGTAGCCAATATCTGCCTCCCTCTATTCTATGAGGAGTCAGTTCACCCCACACACATTCTCTTCCTATCTCTTCCTTTCTTTTCCTATCTTTACTTGTCTACTGCTCAAGTAAGCGGTCCGAAAAGCACTAACCATGGATCAACAGAACCGGGGATGGGTGGTTTATGGGACAGTTTTTCTCGGGCTGGTGGTGTCGGTTCATACGGTGACCATGAGAGAGTTCTTCCCATTCGGCGACAGCGCTGGAGACCAGGTTCTGGAGTCTGGAAACGACCGGTCCCAGCAACTGGTGCTGGATAAGCCTATTCTATTCTACAATGGAAAGTTCAATAACATCTATGTAAGTTCACACAGTGTGTCATTTAATGTAATTTAATGTAATTTAATGTCATTTAATGTCATTTAATGTCATTTAATGTCATTTAATGTAATTTAATGTGTGTCATTTAATGTTTGTCATTTAACGTGTCTCATTTAATGTGTGTCATTTAACGTGTCTCATTTAATGTGTGTCATTTAATGTCATTTAATGTCATTTAATGTGTGTCATTTAATGTCATTTAATGTCATTTAACGTGTCTCATTTAATGTTTGTCATTTAATGTGTGTCATCTAATAGGCTTGCAAACTGGACACAGTAAAACATTAGTTTTTTGGAAACCTGTACTTGATGAACTCGGTTATCAAATTATTGGTGTGTTGAGATTAATGCTCTCTATGTTGCCTAAATGATTTCTGCATGTAGTTGGTTGCAAACTATACTGTACTATTTTAATGAAATGCCATAATACAATATGAATATTATAATGTATTAATTTGAGTGGTATATAGACCTAAACATTAGTGGATTCTTACACAACATGAAGATCAGGTCGCTGCTTTGGCTACGTTGTTTAAAGTTGCTGCAATAATATTTATCAGTTGGAATGTGTTTTTGGCCAAAAAAGTTCTTGTCAGGAATTGAACTGAACCCAAAGTCCAGGAGGAATCTGGTTGTGAAATACACAAACGCTTGGCTCGTGCACACAATCACATAATCACACAATCACACACACACACACACACACACACACACACACACACACACACACACACACACACACACACACACACACACACACACACACACACACACACACACACACACACACACACACACACACACACACACACACACACACACACACACACACACACACACACACACACACACACACACACACACACACACACACACACAGAGAGAGAGAGAGACATACACACACTGAGAGACACACACACACACACAGAGACATACACACACGGCTAACTCAATTAAGCATCTAACATCGATTATATTTCTGTTGATATACTTATATGGTATAAGTAGTGTACTATATAGGGGATATGGTATAAGTAGTGTACTATATAGGGAATATGGTATAAGTAGTGTACTATATAGGGGATATGGTAAAAGTAGTGTACTATATAGGGGATATGGTATAAGTACTATATAGGGGATATGGTGTAAGTACTATATAGGGGATATGGTATAAGTACTATATAGGGGATATGGTATAAGTACTATATAGGGGATATGGTATAAGTACTATATAGGGGATATGGTATAAGTACTATATATGGAATATGGTGTAAGTACTATATAGGGGATATGGTATAAGTACTATATATGGAATATGGTATAAGTACTATATATGGAATATGTTATAAGTACTATATAGGGGATATGGTATAAGTACTATATAGGGGATATGGTATAAGTACTATATATGGAATATGGTGTAAGTACTATATAGGGGATATGGTAAAAGTACTATATATGGAATATGGTGTAAGTACTATATAGGGGATATGGTAAAAGTACTATATATGGGATATGGTGTAAGTACTATATAGGAGATATGGTATAAGTACTATATAGGGGATATGGTATAAGTACTATATATGGAATATGGTGTAAGTACTATATAGGGGATATGGTAAAAGTAGGGGATATGGTATAAGTACTATATATGGAATATGGTGTAAATATATAGGGGATATGGTATAAGTACTATATAGGAGATATGGTATAAGTACTATATAGGGGATATGGTATAAGTACTATATATGGAATATGGTGTAAGTACTATATAGGGGATATGGTAAAAGTACTATATATGGAATATGGTGTAAGTACTATATAGGAGATATGGTATAAGTACTATATAGGGGATATGGTATAAGTACTATATATGGAATATGGTGTAAGTACTATATAGGGGATATGGTAAAAGTACTATATATGGAATATGGTGTAAGTACTATATAGGGATATGGTATAAGTACTATATAGGGGATATGGTATAAGTACTATATATGGAATATGGTATAAGTACTATATAGGGGATATGGTATAAGTACTATATAGGGAATATGGTATAAGTACTATATAGGGGATATGGTATAAGTACTATATATGGTATAAGTACTATATATGGAATATGGTATAAGTACTAGGGGATATGGAATATGGTATAAGTACTATATAGGGGATATGGTATAAGTACTATATAGGGGATATGGTATAAGTACTATATATGGAATATGGTGTAAGTACTATATAGGGGATATGGTATAAGTACTATATATGGAATATGGTATAAGTACTATATAGGGGATATGGTATAAGTACTATATATGGAAAATGGTATAAGTACTATATAGGGGATATGGTATAAGTAGTATATAGGGGATATGGTATAAGTACTATATATGGAATATGGTGTAAGTACTATATAGGGGATATGGTATAAGTACTATATATGGAATATGTTATAAGTACTATATAGGGGATATGGTATAAGTACTATATATGGAATATGATGTATATGTTATGTACCAAGTGTAAGATTATGCTATACTTTGGAAGCAGACAGTTTGACAGGAAGCACCAAAGGCAGGAATAGTTCAGCTTGTTTTCCTTCCCTCAGGAAGTATCCTGTTTTTGGTCATCCCTCCATGTGTGCTGGTTAGTTCCTGAGTGTGTTTTTTACATTAGCTGCTTGCCTTTTTACAAGCTCTGTATGGGGCCACATACAGCTGTGTAAGTGTGATGAGAAACACTGTCTTAGAGAACATGCTGTTTGGTCGTTATCTCTGCTCCCGACAGCTGGCCAGGAGCATCAGAGGTGTCTCCATTTTGACTACAGATCCAAGAGGGGTTTAGTCGTCCAGTAGGCCTGTCCAGCTGCCTCGCCCAGTTATGTGGTTAGAAACCATATTACGGACTGGTGCTTTGTGTTGTTTTGAAGTACCTGAAGTAATACTTGGATGTCCAGCACAAATCAGATGTTGCTACAAGCACATTTCATTTCAGATCAACACCAACGGGTTTGTTGCGATGGCAGTGCCCGGCGCTGAGTCCACTTACCTGGGCAAGATGCCTCCTGGGTTTGGTATGATTGCGGCCCTCCACGGGGATCTAGATACTGGTGACGGTGTTGGTAAAGTTTACTACCGGCAGGATGCCAGTCCGGGCATACTGCAACAAGCTGCTGAGCACATCAACCGGGCGTACCCTGGTGAGGATGAGGTGAGTAAAACCGTTTAAAAAACCTGATCTTGACAGCCATCCAGTATGCGGCATCATTGCAGTACCCTATGCAACCACTGGGGATACTTGCAGTACCCTATACAACCATTACAACCTCTACACAAAGATTGCGAATTCAGAAACGGACGTTTAATAATATACTACATGCGTATATTGTGCATAATGGTTCGAATCTCCCTTTTCTAACAACGTTTAAAATATCTAAAACACAGATCTTTTTATTAGCAATTGAAAGGACTGCTGATGGCGACGATGACGTCATCATTGTTGTAAACACTTTTTAACCATAAGCGATAATATACGATCATATTGTACTTACATCAGCCAAAGTTGATCATTTTTTGGTTATTCAATATTCCCAGGGATATTATTAGCATCGTTTATGACCCATAGTAATCCATAATAATCCATATTCAGGCGAGACTAGACGTTTTCAACATGTAACACGATCTGTTTCACTCACAATGGCAGTCTCCATGAAGATTTCACTTCCTTATCGAAGGTAAAGACTTCGTTTCCCATAGGGCTTTGCTCCCATTCGTCTACCTAGTAATCTGAACATCTGGGAGCTGATGCAATCACTCACTAGACTGATGTGAAAAAAGACCACCTCTCAGTAAAATAGCTGTATCTTAATTGAGATAGAGACTTGAAACAAAGCCTGGCATAAAGCTGAGACCTAGGGGAACACATAGGACGTGTTTTCATATATTCCAATATATATTCAAATCTTCCTACATGGTTCTGGTCCAGAGCAATATCCATTTAGATTGGGGTGGGTCATTTTAGGCGGAAATTGAGGTGAGGTGTAGTGTAGAATCAGATGGTAGAGTGTGATGGATGAATCAGATGGTAGAATCAGATGGACAAATCTGATGGTAGAATTAGATGGACGAATCAGATGGTAGAATCAGATGGTAGAATTAGATGGACGAATCAGATGGTAGAATTAGATGGATGAATCAGATGGTAGAATCAGATGGTAGAATCAGATGGTAGAATTAGATGGACGAATCAGATGGTAGAATCAGATGGTAGAATTAGATGGACGAATCAGATGGTAGAATTAGATGGATGAATCAGATGGTAGAATCAGATGGTAGAATTAGATGGACGAATCAGATGGTAGAATTAGATGGATGAATCAGATGGTAGAATCAGATGGATGAAGTAGATGGACAAAGGTGAATGAATAGGGTGGATGAATTGATCACATGTTCTCAGGTGGAGGAGCTGGAACACACAGTGGTGGTCACCTGGGTCGAGGTCACCGCCAGCCATAACCATGACAACAACAGAGGTGACGGGGTGGAGAAACAGGTAAGATCAGAATGACCGGTCTGTCAATTAGGTAATCAATAAAGTGATGCATTGATGTATTAACAGGTGGCATTTAGTGCTTTACAGTTAGCCAAACTACACCCAAGCCACTGGCCAGTGACATTAATGTAAATCATAACAAGTTGAAAATGGAATTGTGATGATATATTCCGCTTCCAAACAGAGAAACAGCTTTCAGTTGGTGATTGCATCAACC
Source organism: Dallia pectoralis (assembly GCA_029465975.1). Lineage (NCBI taxonomy): Eukaryota > Metazoa > Chordata > Actinopteri > Esociformes > Umbridae > Dallia > Dallia pectoralis. The sequence goes on from CM055759.1 coordinate 359,726, forward strand.
GTGACCTCCTCCCACGCCATCCTGCTCTATCCCAGTGAGCTGCAGTATGTCTCCACACAAGCAGGGGGCAGTAGTCAGGCCTTGCTGGTTGGATTCAGTAAGGGGCCGTCCACATTCCTGCTTTTCACCCAACCAGGACCATTTGACCGCATTACTACTGAGGATGAGAGCTCTGTTAGGAATCTAGCACAGTAAGTACTGGTCTATAGGAAGCTAGTACAGTGAATACTGGTCTATAGGAAGCTAGTACAGTGAGTACTGGTCTATAGGAAGCTAGTACAGTGAGTACTGATCTATAGGAAGCTAGTACAGTGAGTACTGGTCTATAGGAAGCTAGTACAGTGAGTACTGGTCTATACACAGGAAGCTAGTACAGTAAGTACTGGTCTATACACAGGAAGCTAGTACAGTAAGTACTGGTCTATACACAGGAAGCTAGTACAGTGAGTACTGGTCTATAGGAAGCTAGTACAGTAAGTACTGGTCTATACACAGGAAGCTAGTACAGTAAGTACTGGTCTATACACAGGAAGCTAGTACAGTAAGTACTGGTCTATACACAGGAAGCTAGCACAGTAAGTACTGGTCTATAGGAAGCTAGTACAGTGAATACTGGTCTATAGGAAGCTAGTACAGTGAGTACTGGTCTATAGGAAGCTTGTACAGTGAGTACTGATCTATAGGAAGCTAGTACAGTGAGTACTGGTCTATAGGAAGCTAGTACAGTGAGTACTGGTCTATACACAGGAAGCTAGTACAGTAAGTACTGGTCTATACACAGGAAGCTAGTACAGTAAGTACTGGTCTATACACAGGAAGCTAGTACAGTGAGTACTGGTCTATAGGAAGCTAGTACAGTAAGTACTGGTCTATACGCAGGAAGCTAGTACAATAAGTACTGGTCTATAGGAAGCTAGTACAGTAAGTACTGGTCTATACACAGGAAGCTAGTACAATAAGTACTGGTCTATACACAGGAAGCTAGTACAGTGAGTACTGGTCTATACACAGGAAGCTAGTACAGTAAGTACTGGTCTATACACAGGAAGCTAGTACAGTAAGTACTGGTCTATACACAGGAAGCTAGTACAGTAAGTACTGGTCTATACACAGGAAGCTAGTACAGTAAGTACTGGTCACACAGGAAGCTAGCAGATTATGTACTAAAATACATTTTGAATGCCTTGCCAGTATAGCCATATATTTCACCTCCTCATCTCCTCTCTGATCACCTCCTCATCTCCTCTCTGATCACCCCCTCATCTCCTCTCTCATCTCCTTTCTGATCACCTCCTCATCTCCTCACTGATCACCTCCTCATCTCCTCTCTGATCACCCCCTCATCTCTTCTCTGATCACCTCCTCATCTCTTCTCTGATCACCTTCTCATCTCCTTTCTGATCACCTCGTCATCTCCTCTCTGATCACCTCGTCATCTCCTCTCTGATCACCTCCTCATCTCCTCTCTGATCACCCCCTCATCTCCTCTCTGATCACCTCCTCATCTCCTCTCTGATCACCCCCTCATCTCCTCTCTGATCACCCCCTCATCTCTTCTCTGATCACCTCCTCATCTCTTCTCTGATCACCTTCTCATCTCCTTTCTGATCACCTCGTCATCTCCTCTCTGATCACCTCCTCATCTCCTCTCTGATCACCTCCTCATCTCCTCACTGATCACCCCCTCATCTCCTCTCTGATCACCCCCTCATCTCCTCTCTGATCACCCCCTCATCTCTTCTCTGATCACCTCCTCATCTCTTCTCTGATCACCTCCTCATCTCCTTTCTGATCACCTCCTCATCTCCTCTCTGATCACCCCTCATCTCCTCTCTGATCACCTCCTCATCTCCTCTCTGATCACCCCTCATCTCCTCTCTGATCACCCCCTCATCTCTTCTCTGATCACCCCCTCATCTCCTCTCTGATCACCCCCTCATCTCTTCTCTGATCACCTCCTCATCTCCACTCTGATCACCTCCTCATCTCCTCTCTGATCACCTCCTTATCTCCTCCTCTTTCTCTAGGAGTTCCAATTCTGGTAAACAAGGCGTGTGGGTGTTTCGGATTGGGAATCCTTTTTTTACGTCTGTGGTCCCAGGAAAGGTGAAGGACCTGCCTGCAGACCACAGATCAGGAGCCTTAGACCCAGAGAGGTACCCAGCTACCCCAGAGAGGTACCCAGAAACAGGGCAAAAGGTGAATTATCCTCCGTATGAGCCAGATGAGGAGGTGTACGATGGCGGAGTCCCTCCCCAGGACCCTCCTCACAGGGTTCAGTACCAGCCTCGGGATCCTGAGGTCCTGGTGGTGGATGATGGAGAAATCAACGTTGATGGTGGGTTCCCGCTGTTAGGTAGCTTTGTTTTAAGGTCAACAACATTGTCTAATATTACAGAACTTTTTTTTGAACAATATACTTTTTTAAATTCAAAGATATTGCAACCAGTACCGTCTGGTACCTTCTGATACCTTCTGATGTGCAGTGTTTCCTTGACTACAACCATTCTTACAGTGTTTCCTTGACTACAACTGTTCTTACAGTGTTTCCTTGACTACAACTGTTCTTACAGTGTTCCCTTGACAACAACTGTTCTTACAGTATTTCCTTGACTACAACCATTCTTACAGTGTTTCCTTGACTACAACTGTTCTTACAGTGTTTCCTTGACTACAACTGTTCTTACAGTGTTTCCTTGACTACAACTGTTCCTACAGTGTTTCCTTGACTACAACCATTCTTACAGTGTTCCCTTGACTACAACTGTTCTTACAGTGTTTCCTTGACTACAACCATTCTTACAGTGTTTCCTTGACTACAACTGTTCTTACAGTGTTTCCTTGACTACAACTGTTCTTACAGTGTTTCCTTGACTACAACTGTTCTTACAGTGTTCCCTTGACAACAACTGTTCTTACAGTGTTTCCTTGACTACAACCATTCTTACAGTGTTTCCTTGACTACAACTGTTCTTACAGTGTTTCCTTGACTACAACTGTTCTTACAGTGTTTCCTTGACTACAACTGTTCTTACAGTGTTTCCTTGACTACAACTGTTCTTACAGTGTTTCCTTGACTACAACTGTTCCTACAGTGTTTCCTTGACTACAACTGTTCTTACAGTGTTTCCTTGACTACAACTGTTCTTACAGTGTTCCCTTGACAACAACTGTTCTTACAGTGTTTCCTTGACTACAACCATTCTTACAGTGTTTCCTTGACTACAACTGTTCTTACAGTGTTTCCTTGACTACAACTGTTCTTACAGTGTTTCCTTGACTACAACTGTTCTTACAGTGTTTCCTTGACTACAACTGTTCTTACAGTGTTTCCTTGACTACAACTGTTCCTACAGTGTTTCCTTGACTACAACCATTCTTACAGTGTTCCCTTGACTACAACTGTTCTTACAGTGTTTCCTTGACTACAACCATTCTTACAGTGTTTCCTTGACTACAACTGTTCTTACAGTGTTTCCTTGACTACAACTGTTCTTACAGTGTTTCCTTGACTACAACTGTTCTTACAGTGTTCCCTTGACAACAACTGTTCTTACAGTGTTTCCTTGACTACAACCATTCTTACAGTGTTTCCTTGACTACAACTGTTCTTACAGTGTTTCCTTGACTACAACTGTTCTTACAGTGTTTCCTTGACTACAACTGTTCTTACAGTGTTTCCTTGACTACAACTGTTCTTACAGTGTTTCCTTGACTACAACTGTTCCTACAGTGTTTCCTTGACTACAACTGTTCTTACAGTGTTCCCTTGACTACAACTGTTCTTACAGTGTTCTCTTACAACTCTGAGAGATGCGCCAACAACAGGAACAGGTGTTCAGCCTTCGCTGATTGTCATGACTACACAAGCGGTTATTGTTGCCATTGTCGCCCCGGCTACTATGGCAACGGAGTACAGTGTGTGTCAGAGGGTAAGTAACTATAACTCCAGAAGACATTAATGTAAATATTAGGTTTGTACAAGAGCAGTCAGATACTTTTCACACAAAACCAGGTAAAACAACTCATTTGCTGAACTTGTTCTCCTCAGGTAAACCCCAGAGGATGAATGGCAAGGTCAATGGCAGGGTTTATGTGGGCAACTCTCCTACTGCAGTGGAGTTCAACAACAATGACCTGCATTCCTACGTGGTAGCCAATGACGGACGAGCGTACGTGGCCATTAGCACCATCCCAGACACGTTAGGCCCCTCCCTCCAGCCCCTGCCAGCCATGGGAGGAGTCATTGGCTGGGCCTTTGCCTTGGAACAACCTGGGTACAAGAACGGATTCAGCATCATCGGTGAGAAGCGGGGTGGTACTGTGTTCTCCATATGACTCTTACTTTACATTACATGTGTTCTCCATATGACTCTTACTTTACATTACATGTGTTCTCCATATGACTCTTACTTTACATTACATGTGTTCTCCATATGACTCTTACTTTACATTACATGTGTTCTCCATATGACTCTTACTTTACATTACATGTGTTCTCCATATGACTCTTACTTTACATTACATGTGTTCTCCATATGACTCTTAATTTACATTACATGTGTTCTCCATATGACTCTTACTTTACATTACATGTGTTCTCCATATGACTCTTACTTTACATTACATGTGTTCTCCATATGACTCTTACTTTACATTACATGTGTTCTCCATATGACTCTTACTTTACATTACATGTGTTCTCCATATGACTCTTACTTTACATTACATGTGTTCTCCATATGACTCTTACTTTACATTACATGTGTTCTCCATATGACTCTTACTTTACATTACATGTGTTCTCCATATGACTCTTACTTTACATTACATGTGTTCTCCATATGACTCTTACTTTACATTACATGTGTTCTCCATATGACTCTTACATGTGTTCTCCATATGACTCTTACTTTACATTACATGTGTTCTCCATATGACTCTTACTTTACATTACATGTGTTTTACATTTCATGTGTTCTCCATATGACTCTTACTTTACATTACATGTGTTCTCCATATGACTCTTACTTTGTTCTCTCCATATACATTGACTCTACATTACATGTGTTCTCCATATGACTCTTACTCTACATTACATGTGTTCTCCATATGACTCTTACTTTACATTACATGTGTTCTCCATATGACTGACTCTTACTTTACATTACATGTGTTCTCCATATGACTCTTACTTTACATTACATGTGTTCTCCATATGACTCTTACTTTACATTACATGTGTTCTCCATATGACTCTTACTTTACATTACATGTGTTCTCCATATGACTCTTACTTTACATTACATGTGTTCTCCATATGACTCTTACTTTACATTACATGTGTTCTCCATATGACTCTTACTTTACATTACATGTGTTCTCCATATGACTCTTACTTTACATTACATGTGTTCTCCATATGACACTTACTTTACATTACATGTGTTCTCCATATGACACTTACTTTACATTACATGTGTTCTCCATATGACTGTATATAGAACATCTAAATGGTCACTCTTGAAGTGAAGTGTAACTGCTCATATTATTTTAGCAACGTTACAGAGCTAGCTCTCCTCTAATCGATTAAAGACATGTTCCAACTTCATAAGCACTTGAACCTGATCTTGGTAGACTTATAAACATAGACATCAGCGAATCATTAAATGAATAAATGAAACCAAAATGTCTTGTTTCCAGGAGGTGAGTTTACACGGCAGGCAGAGGTGACCTTCTTGCCAGGCCAGGAGAAGCTGACCATCAAGCAGGTGTTTAGTGGGATTGATGAACATGACCACCTAGTGGTCAGTACCACTCTGGAGGGACGTATCCCAGAAGTTCCTCGACACTCCACAGTACAGATAGAGCCTTACTCTGAGATCTACCAGTACAGCTCCAACTGTGAGTAGACCATGACCTTTAACATCTAATCCTGATCCATGACCTCTAACCGTCACTCTGAGATACATCAGTAACCCTGATCCCTGACCTGTTAAACGATCTATTGGTATAAGCATAGGACATCCATATTACACCCATAGGACAAGTATAGGACATCCATATGACACCCATATGTCACCCATACGACACCCATATGTCACCCATATGATAAGTATAGGACACCCATATGATAAGTATAGGACACCCATATGATAAGTATAGGACACCCATATGATAAGTATAGGACACCCATATGATAAGTATAGGAGACCCATATGTCACCCATATGACACCCATATGTCACCCATATGACACCCATATGTCACCCATATGACATCCATATGACACCCATATGATAAGTATAGGACACCCATATGATAAGTATAGGACACCCATATGATAAGTATAGGACACCCATATGATAAGTATAGGAGACCCATATGTCACCCATATGACACCCATATGTCACCCATATGACATCCATATGACACCCATATGTCACCCATATGACACCCATATGATAAGTATAGGACACCCATATGATAAGTATAGGAGACCCATATGTCACCCATATGACACCCATATGTCACCCATATGACACCCATATGTCACCCATATGACATCCATATGACACCCATATCTCACCCATATGACACCCATATGATAAGTATAGGACACCCATATGTCACCCATATGACACCCATATGTCACCCATATGACACCCATATGTCACCCATATGACACCCATATGTCACCCATATGTCACCCATATGTCACCCATATGACACCCATATGTCACCCATATGACACCCATATGTCACCCATATGACACCCATATGTCACCCATATGACACCCATATGATAAGTATAGGACACCCATATGATAAGTATAGGAGACCCATATGTCACCCATATGACACCCATATGTCACCCATATGATAAGTATAGGATCATCTTGGTCCCAGATGAAGACAGCATCAAGATGTCATACCTGTATTACCTGCATTAAACAGGTGGATGCATCTATTCAGAGTATAAATGTGTTCTTAAGAAAATTCTAAAAGATTGTAACCATAGTAATGGAGTTATGTTGTCTTTATGTTTCTTTGCTAATCACTACATAAATGTGTGGGCCTGCGTGTGTTGTTTGGTGTGTGTGAGTCCTGATCTTGTTCTGGGTCTGTCCTTCTCCTCAGTGATCACGTCTTCCTCCACACGAGACTACACTGTAAGTCTAGCTGACGGTTCTACCATCACCAAGAGCTACCAGTGGAGACAGAGCATTACGTTCCAGAGCTGTCCCCATGACGAGACCTCCAGGCCCCCACTACCATCACAGGTACAGGTACACCTCCATCCACACCTCCACCCCTCCATCCACACCTCCACCCCTCCATCCACACCTCCACCCCTTCATCCACACCTCCACCCCTCCATCCACACCTCCAACCCTCCATCCACACCACTACCCCTCCAACCTCCACCCCTCCATCCACACCTCCATCCATACCTCCACCCCTCCATCCACACCACTACCAACACCCCACTCCTCTACTCCACCCCTCCATCCACACCTCCGCCTCCATCCACACCACTACCAACACCCCACTCCTCTACTCCACCCCTCCATCCACTACTCCACCCCTCCATCCACACCTCCACCCCTCCATCCACACCTCCACCCCTCCATCCACACCACTACCAACACCCCACTCCTCTACTCCACCCCTCCATCCACTACTCCACCCCTCCATCCACACCACTACCAACACCCCACTCCTCTACTCCACCCCTCCATCCACACCTCCACCCCTCCATCCACACCACTACCAACACCCCACTCCTCTACTCCACCCCTCCATCCACACCTCCACCCCTCCATCCACACCACTACCAACACCCCACTCCTCTACTCCACCCCTCCATCCACACCTCCACCCCTCCATCCACACCTCCACCCCTCCATCCACACCACTACCAACACCCCTCTCCACACCTCCACCCCTCCATCCACACCACTACCAACACCCCACTCCACACCTCCACCCCTCCATCCACACCACTACCAAACACCCCACTCCACTACTCCACCCCTCCATCCACACCACTACCAACACCCCACTCCACTACTCCACCCCTCCATCCACACCTCCACCCCCTCTCCACACCTCCGCCCCTCCATCCACACCACTACCAACACCCTCCTCTACTCCACCCCTCCATCCACACCTCCACCCCTCCATCCACACCACTACCAACACCACTCCTCTACTCCACCCCTCCATCCACACCTCCACCCCTCCATCCACACCACTACCAACACCCCTCCTCTACTCCACCCCTCCATCCACACCTCCACCCCTCCATCCACACCACTACCAACACCCCACTCCACACCTCCACCCCTCCATCCACACCACTACCAACACCCCACTCCACTACTCCACCCCTCCATCCACACCTCCACCCCTCCATCCACACCACTACCAACACCCCACTCCACTACTCCACCCCTCCATCCACACCTCCACCCCTCCATCCCACCACTACCAACACCCCACTCCCTCTACTCCACCCTCCATCCACACCTCCACCCCTCCATCCACACCACTACCAACACCTCCTCTACTCCACCCCTCCATCCACACCTCCACCCCTCCATCCACACCTCCACCCCTCCATCCACACCACTACCAACACCCCTCTCCCACCTCCACCCCTCCATCCACACCACTACCAACACCCCACTCCTCTACTCCACCCCTCCATCCACAGCTCCACCCCTCTATCCACACCTCCACCCCTCCATCCACACCACTACCAACACCCCTCTCCACACCTCCACCCCTCCATCCACACCACTACCAACACCCCACTCCTCTACTCCACCCCTCCATCCACACCTCCACCCCTCCATCACACCACTACCAACACCCCACTCCTCTACTCCACCCTCCATCCAAACCTCCACCCCTCCATCCACACCACTACCAACACCCCACTCCTCTACTCCACCCCTCCATCCACACCTCCACCCCTCCATCCACACCTCCACCCCTCCATCCACACCACTACCAACACCCCACTCCTCTACTCCACCCCTCCATCCACACCTCCACCCCTCCATCCACACCTCCACCCTCCATCCACACCACTACCAACACCCCCTCCTCTACTCCACCCCTCCATCCACACCTCCACCCCTCCATCCACACCTCCACCCCTCCATCCACACCACTACCAACACCCCACTCCACTACTCCACCCCTCCATCCACACCTCCACCCCTCCATCCACACCTCCACCCCTCCATCCACACCACTACCAACACCCCTCCACACCTCCACCCCTCCATCCACACCACTACCAACACCCCCTCCTCTACTCCACCCCTCCATCCACACCTCCACCCCTCCATCACACCACTACCAACACCCCACTCCTCTACTCCACCCCTCCATCCACACCTCCACCCCTCCATCCACACCACTACCAACACCCCCCTCCACCTACTCCACCCCTCCATCCACACCTCCACCCCCTCCATCCACTCCACCTCCACCCCTCCATCCACACCTCCACCCCTCCATCCACACCACTCCACCCCTCCAACACCTCCACATCCACACCTCCACCCCTCCATCCACACCACTACCAACACCCCATCACTACTCCACCCCTCCACCCCTCCATCCACACCTCCACCCCCTCCATCACACCACTACCAACACCCCACTCCACTACTCCACCCTCCATCCACACCTCCACCCTCCATCCACCACTACCAACACTCCCACCTCCACCCTCATCCACACCACTCCACCCCTCCATCCACACCTCCACCCCTCCATCCACACCTCCACCCCTCCATCCATCCACACCACTACCAACCCCCCACTCCACTACTCCACCCCTCCATCCACACCTCCACCCCTCCATCCACACCTCCACCCTTCCATCCTACACCACTACCAACACCCCTCATCCACACCTCCACCCCTCCATCCACACCACTACCAACACCCCACTCCTCTACTCCACCCCTCCATCCACACCTCCACCCCTCCATCCACACCTCCACCCCTCCATCCACACCACTACCAACACCCCACTCCACTACTCCACCCCTCCATCCACACCACTCCATCCACACACCCCACACCCCTCCACACCTCCACCCCTCCATCCACACCACTACCAACACCCCCCTCCACACCTCCACCCCTCCATCCACACCACTACCAACACCCCTCTCCACACCTCCACCCCTCCATCCACACCTCCACCCCTCCATCCACACCACTACCAACACCCCACTCTACTCCACCTCCCCTCCATCCACACTACCAACACCCCTCCATCCACACCTCCACCCCTCCATCCACACCTCCACACCTCCATCCACACCTCCACCCTCCATCCACACCACTACCAACACCCCACTCCTCTACTCCACCCCTCCATCCACACTCCACCCCTCCATCCACACCTCCACCCCTCCATCCACACCT